>PVJO010000144.1:0-69086 GCA_004026905.1 Hystrix cristata
GTATTTGTGGAAAAGCTAACTGTTGGTGGATCACCTCTCTTCTTCTGCCTTTGAGCTTTTCCTGTCCTCAGAGCCAGTGCAACTTCTCTTAACGTAGAGTCCCTGTATATTGTAAAGGTTAGTATATAAAGTTTTTTATTTTGCTGCTTCTGAGGCATAATGTAAAGGGTTCATACTAGATAGTTAAGTATATATTAGCATAAATTCAAAGCTAGAGAAAGTGTTAAGGAGGGAACGTATGTGTTTTGGTGGACCAGGAGGCCCTTCTAGCAGTTTAAGCAACAGATATGAGTATTTCACAAAGCTATAAAAACTGTCTTAATTACTATAGTAACTTAACACCCTTTTGTGGGAACTATAGTATTTAAGAAACTTTGAGGTTTTCTGGTTTATATATACTATATAGTTTTTGTTAGTTTGAAATGTGTAAGCTTTGATTTAAATAAGGTTTACTTCAATGTTAATGATGTAGTCAAAATATTTATTGAAAGGCAAAAATAATAGAGTATTTTAATGTTAAACCTGCCATTTTTTTCTTTACATCTAACTGCCAATGCCATTGTCAAAACTTGTTTTTAAAATTGTGCATTTTTATTAAACTGCTTAATTTTCAAGTATTATGTTGCCATCATATAGTGTAAAAAAATGTATAATTGCCAACTCATTGTAACTATTATTTATTTTTAAATGAAAGTATAAGAATGCTTTCCAATTGAAGAAATTTATTGAACTATTTCCTCTTTTCTAGTGTAGTATAAAAATTGTACTGGGTTTGAGTTGTAACTGCCAATAGATAAACAGTCACAAGTGAACCACTTCTCAGTTGCCAGTCTTTGCTCATATTAAAAACAACTTATGAATGTTTAGTTTTTGTATCTAATCTGATTATTAAAATGTTTATAAAGTTTATTTTTACCAAAGAGATGCAATTCATTATGATAAAGTATTACAGAATAAACTTTGTTTTATAACATTTTTGTGGTTTCTCTCTTCTTTGGGGGGAGGTAGAAGAGGAGGGGTAGTGTCAATGTTAGGTAGTTTATACTTCTACACACATATACTTTCCATTATTCTATTACAAAGTTTGAATTATATACTTTAAAAATTTTAATTTCAGAATTTTTGCCAGGCTAGATGGTGCACACCTGTAATCCCCAGCACTCAGGAGGTTGAGGCAGGAGGATTGTCACAAGTTCAAGACCAACCTGGGCTACCTAGTGAGTTCAAGGTCAGCCTAAACTATGTATTGAGACCCTGTCTCCAAAAAAACCCAGAATTTTAAAAAATCGGGTTTTGTTACTGTTTTTCTAGGTTTTAGATATCTTAATCATTGAAAACTAAAATACTGTTAATTAAATGACTCTCTTCCTAAAGTTGAACTCTTTTTCCTATTCATTTACGTATACGGGAGACATTTTGAAATAAGGAAAAATAGAGAATATGAAATTATTCCTAAGTATAGTAATGTCTTGTCAAAAATACTAATAATACCATCTGAAAATTGGAACATCCAGTAGAAAATAGGATAATGTATAGAAGCAACATTTTGATCTTCAATTTCCAGCCCCTTGAAGTTTTGTAGCAGTAATTGGTGGTATTTTCTAGATGGTGTTATTTGAAATGAGTCAAATAAGACAGCCATATTGATTTTAAACTACCACCACTTTTTCTGCCATCTCTGAGATACAAAGTCACTTAAAAATCATAGCCATTCTGGGATCTTGTGTTTCTGAAAGAATTTTATTCTCACTATTGCGTTCATCATTATCTACCTCTTACTATTCTGAAAGGGAAAGAAATACATAATTTTGTAGAAAAATAGCTGGAGATACAGTTTTGTGATAGAGCACTTGCCTACCATGATACAAATAATCAGTGGGGGAGAAGAAAAGAATCTCCCATGCAGAATGATTCCAAATAAATTATGCATCTACTTTACCCTAAAGGAGTGAAAGCAAAGCTGTATTAAGGGTGGGCTGTATTGATGATTTCAAGTCTTCCAAAGACTTCAATATGCAAAGGAAGCACCTTTACAGTGGGAAAACGACAACCACTCCTTCAACCAAGCAGTTTAAGTCAATGCCAGCAGTTGTCAATCATGCTGATAGCATGTACTATTGATAGGATATTAAAAAGTGGGCTTTATCTTTGTGATCTTCTTCCCCAAGCACGTAATCTAATTGGCTAGGGCTGGGGGCGGCTAGGCAGACAAATTCTAGTAGTTGGGTATCCTTACAGTATTCCTGACCAGTAGTCCTCAGATCTTGCAAGATCTCAAAAATGACCCCAGAAGCAGGGACATGGTGCTACATCCCTGTAATCCCAGCATTTGGGAGGTTGAGGCAGGAGGATCTCCATGAGTTCAAGGCCAGCCTGGACTACATAGTTCAATCCCACCTTGGACTGCATAGCAAAATCCTGCTTCAAAAAACAAAAAAATGCAGTGATTAAAAGCATGGTACTGGCATGTGGATCAGTGGAACAGAAGATGCAGAAACAACCCTAGGCCCATATAGCTATTTGATCTTTGACAAAAGAGCCAAAAACATACACTGGAGGAAAGAACTTCTTTAATAAATGGTGCTGGGAAAATTGTATATCTGCATGCAGAAGATTGAATGTAGACCCATATACCTCACCATGTACTAAACTAAAATCAAAATGGATCAAAGATCTAAGTGTCAAAACAGAAACAATCTGCTAGAAGATAAAATAGGTACAACTCTTGAAGACATTGGCATAGGTGAGGATGTTCTGAACAGAACCCCAAAGAGAAGAAATAATACCAAGAATCAACAAACGGGATCACATTAAATTGAGCTTCTGCCCAGCAAAAGAAACAGCCAGCAGAGTGGAGAGACAGTCTACAGAATGGGAAATTATTTTTGCCAGTTACTCCTTGGACAGAGGACTAACATCTAGAATACCTAAAGAACTAAAAAAAATTAGAGCTTTCAAATAGAAGACCTAATCAAAAAAAGGCCAATTGAAATGAATAGACGTGTCTTAGAAGAGGTACAAATGGTTGATAAATAGATGAAGAAATGCTCATTATTGCTGACTGTCAGAGAAATGCAAATTAAAACTACCCTAAGATTGCGTCTTACCCCAGAAAGAATGTGTATCATCAAAAAATCTAATAATAACAAATGCTGGTGAGCATGTGGGGAAAAAGGAACTCTACCATACTGTTGATGGGAATGTAAACGAGTCCAACCACCATGGAAATCAGTGTGGAGATTCCTCGAAAAGACTAAAAATATAAATTTTATTTGACCCAGCTATCCCCCTCCTAGGTATCTTCCCAAAAGAGTTAAAATCATCCTATTACAGGGATACATGTGTACTCTTGTTTATAGCAGCACAATATATAATAGCTAGATCTTGGAAACTGCATATATGTCCACCAACTGATGAATGAATAAGGAAAATGTATTTATACACAATGGACTACTACCCTGCCATGAAGAAAGATAATCTTGAGGCATTTGTAAGTAAATGGATACAACTGGAGAGTATAATTTAAGTGAAGTAAGTCAGACACGGAAGTTCAAATGTTGCATGGTATCTCAAGAAACACAAAGAACAAAATAGAAGAGACACAAATAGGAAATAGGGAGAAGTTCAGGTATTTCCTCAAATTACAAATTCCATTATTTTAAAAATATTTCAATATATATGTTAATTGGTTTCATTTACAGTACTAGTTTATCTTAGTTCATTGAAAGATTGGTGTTACTATGTTTGTTTCTTTTTTGTAAGAAGCTTTTAGGTTTATAGCTCGTACTCAAACTGCTTTGAAGATAATTGTGGTGGACTTGTTATTGTGGTCAACATACGCAGGAACGCCCAGCTGAACTGAGTTGGTGTGGTCGGGGGCATAGAAGATCCACCTGAAGATTATCACCAACACACCATAATGGAGAACGGGAGCAGAAGATACAAGCTGGCTGTTTCCCAGGCCTTGCTATTGTCGAAGATGGCTGCTGTTCATTTCAGGTGAGCTCTACTCTTCATCTCTGCTGCGAGCATCATACCCTGCCTCCAGTATAGACTTTTTCAGCCTTTTAGTGCAGACACAGAGACGTACATGGGACAGTGCTGTGGGCTTGCAGTCCTTGATTGGATCTTTCAAGTCTCCAGTGCAAAGACAGATGTTCTCCAGTCTTCCTGCATTTGGCTTGTGGGTGAATGTTGTAACTGGGACTTGTCCTGTATTAAATCTGCTCTCTTATAAACCATTGACCCTAGAAAGGTAACTAATACAATAATGATACACAGTGTAATAACTATTGGTATTCTCTTATTATTTGCTTATGAAATTTTGTTTTATTTTTTCATTAAAAATTTTTTTAAGTTACTTTTGACAGGACATTGGTTTACCCAGGTGATAGAGGAGTTGCAACAGTATGAATGAACCCGAAAGATGATATGTTAGGTGAAATAAGCCAAACACAGAAAGAAGACAACCATGTAATCTCACTCATGTGTAGAATCAAAAATGTTGATCTCAGAAGTTGACAGTAGGATGATGGTTGCCAGAGGCTGGGACTGGTGGTGGGCGGGAAAGATGGGCAGAGACTGAGGGATGGGTACAATGTCACAGTTAGATGGTAGGAATGATCTCTAGTGTTCTGTTGCAGAGTAGGGTAACTGTAGCCAACAGTAATTTAGTGTATGTTTCAAAAAGTTTAGTGGAGAGGATTTTGAATGTTCTCACCACAAAGAAATGATAAATGTTTAAAGTGATGGATATGCTACTTACTATGATTAGATCATTATGCAATGTTTACATATATAGAAATATAGTGTAATCCAAAAATATGCACAAATTTTGTCAATCAACAATAAAAAACCAGCTGACTAAAGTATTTCCTATAAAAACATCCAGCCTTGATTAACTATGAATATTATTTGCTACAACTGGCTATTGTATGTGCAAAAGAAAAACTCCAATTTATAACCTTCAGAAAAAATCTTGGCAGGCTTTTTGAAGAAACTGAAAAGCTGATTCTAAAATTTGTATGAAAATGCAAATAGTTGAAAGTAGTCAAAATAAATTGAAAAATAAAAACAAAACTGGATGACATATCACCTGATTCCACAATTAAGCTAAAACATAATTAAAGAGCATGATATTAGCATAAAATACATGTGTCAGTGAAACAGAATAGTCCAGAAAAAACTCACATATGTATGAGCAATTGATTTTTTTTTTTTTTTTTTGAGACAGGTTCTCACTAAAATGTCCAATTGCCCAGCCTGGGCTTGAGTTTCCAATCCTCCTGTCTCAGCCCCCTGCAGTTCTGGGATTACTGTGTAGGCAAGTACCACAATGCCCAGATGAACGGTTGATGTTTTACAAGTGCCAAGTTAACTAAATTCAAAGGCTCAAGGATACTTTTTTCAACAAATAATGCTGGAAAAATTGGATATACACGTGCGCAATGATAACCCTCAACCCCATCTCTCACCATACATAAAACGTCATTTGAAATCCATCATAGATCTAAATGCAAAACCTATTGTAATTGTGAAAACACGGGGCAAAATCTTTCTGCTGCTGAGATAGGCAAAAATTTCCTATGACACAAAAAGCAAAACCGTAAGATAAAAAATTATAAACTGATCAAAATTTAAAATTTTCTCTCTTTAAAATATACCATTCAGAAAATAAAACGGTAAACAACATTACTGGAAGAAAATATTCACAAAACTTAAAATCTGACAAAATATAATATTCATGATATATAACAAACTCCTGCAACTCCATATTGGAGACAAACCCAGTAAAGACACAGGTAATATTTTTTTCAGTGCTGGGGATTGACCCTAGGGACTTTGCACTGAGTTATAGCCTCAGTCCTTTTTTGTATTTTTTATCTTGAGGCAGTTCTCATTAAATTGCCCAGGCTGCACTTGACTTTTTGATTTTCCTGCCTTAGCTTTCCAGAATTTGGGGATTACAGATGTGTACCACCATGCCTGACTAGGTAAAATATTTGAACACACATTATCCAAGTAAGATAGATGAATAGACAAAAAGACCATGGAAAGATGCTCAGCATCATAAGTCATCATAAAAATGCACATTAAAACCACAGTTTAGAATTTCTAAAATTAGAAGACTGGCAATACCAGTGTTTTTAAAAAATGAGCACCTAGAAATCTCCTCTGATGCTAGTGGAAATGTGAAAAACTACAACCACTCTGAAAAAGTGTTTGACATTTTTTATAAAACTAAACAAAATACTTATGACCCAATATATTAGTTTGCTGGGGCTACCATTACAGAATACTGGGTGACAAACAGACACTTACTCTCAAGGTCTGAGGCTGAGAAATCCAAGGTCAAGAGATGTCTTCAGAAGCCAGCTGTGGCACTTGCCTGTAATCCCAGTATTGCAAGGTGGAGTAGGACGATCATGAGCTCAAGGCCTGCCTGAGCCACACAGTGAGACCGTGCCTCAAAAACAAAAACAAAAAAGGGGTTGGGGATTTAGCTCAGTGGTAGAGCACTTGCCTGGAAAGCCTGAGGCCCTGAGTTTGATCCCCAGCACCCCCCTCCCCCATCCCCCCAAAAAAACAAGACAGACGTCATGCTTTGGTTCCTTCTGACGCCACTGTCCTTGTGTTTCTGATGTCTGCGTTGCTCATCTGTACCCTCATGTGAGCTTTCCTCCGTAGGTACACGTCCCTGCTCCCTTCTGTGTGTTCAAATCTCATAAGGACAACAGAATACACATAGAAGGTGTGATTGAAAAATATGGTGTATTTTTAAATGAAAAAAGGAATACAGTAAAAGACACCTTGCCACTTTCTGAAGCAGTTCAGTAAGTCTTCTTTAGTGAGTGTCTTTAGTTGCACTGTTGTGGCTGCCTCTGTGTCCTGAATCAATTCAAAATGTTTACTTTTCACGGTCATTTTGACTTTGGAGTAGAAACAGAAGTCCCACAGTGCCAATCTGGTGAATAAGGAGGGTGAAGACACCGTTATGTTTTTACAAGCCTGCCTTTCCTCTGAATGGCACTCAGCAGTAGCATTCACTGTAGTTGTGTTTTTTTGTTTTTTTGTTTTTTTGTTTTTTTTTAATCACATCTCATAAAAACACTCATGAAAGAGGACTTCCAGGCTAGGGATTTAGCTCAATGGTTAGAGTGCTTGCCTAGGAAACGCAAGGCCCCGAGTTTGATCCCTAGCACTGGAAAAAAAAAAAGACAACTTCCAGAACCACTTCAGAAAGTGGCAAGAACAATGCGATACGTTTGTTCGAAGTGAGGGGCAGTATCTGAGGATGATTAATGACAGTGTAATATAGATTTAATTTAAACATTCACTGTATTTTTTTGTTCTCTTTGCACAGAATTTTGAAACAGACGAATCCAATCCTGTTTAGGAGAACGGAAAGCAGATGGGTGACCATCCTGGGCCAGGGCTTGACGGGGAGCAGGAAGGGTTAAGGAGCACACAGGTTCAGAAAGCAGAAAAGCTTCTTGGTATTCTTTTTGCAAAACAAACAAAAATAATTTTGTCCTATTTGAATTACGGAATAAGAGAAATAATTAAAAAGTATTAGTAAACAGCAGTGGAGAAACTGAAATAAATTGAGCAGCCTTTATTACTTTCAGAGCTGACAAAGGAATAACAAGTCTTTCCAGTCACACGGAGGGCTCCCAGGCAGACTGAGATGGATGGAGAGACAGAAACAAGTTCTGAGGGGTGCTGAGTGAGCGAGGGAGACTAGTTGCCGCAAGTTCAGCGGCCAAGCGGTTTTGTGCTTTTCAGACTTAAATTCAGAACTCCCGGTTGTAATGTATGTTCTCTGGACTCCTGCAGCACTTGTGAACTGCTTTTCTTGCCAGGCACAGCAAGCACTAAACCAAGCGTTTACATATTGTTACTTAATCCTCACATCGACTCTGAAGTTAATGAGGTAAATAGTATCATTCATAAATGAAGAAACTCAGACTCAAGGGGCTTAAATTGTCCATAGTTACACTAGCCAGTAAATGATTTAAAAACCAAGGCTGGGCCCAGCAAAGTGGCACAGGTATGCCTGTCATCCCAGCACAGAGGCAGGAGACTGAGAGTTCAAGGCCAGCCTGGGTTACGTAGTGAGACCCTGTCTCAAAAAAACAAAATACAAAACAAAGCAAACAAAATGACAGCCAAGTCTGGGGCTGGGGATATAGCTCAGCGGTAGATCACTTGCCTGGTATGTATAAAGCTATAGGTTCTACTTCTAGCATGCACACACACACACACACACACACACACACACAAAGCCACTTAGTCTGATTCCTAAATTTGTACCTTAATTACCAAGTTTTGCCACCTCTGCATTGTACAAATGAATATTCAAGCTCAAGAATCTGATTGGCAATTTATTCATTTGTTCAACAAATCTTCATGAAGCGCTTATAAAATGCCCATCACAATGTTGAGTCCTGGCGGTGTGGCAGGGCACAAAACAGACAGAAGTGTGGCCCTTGAGTTTACATACTAATAGGAGGAGACTAACAACATAAAAGAACCAGAAACCACCTATCCCAGCCCAGAGTGCTTTATCCAAGCACTCAGGAAGGCCGAGGCAGGAGGATCCCAAGTTCAAGAGCAACCTTGGCAAACTAGTGACTTACTGAGACCCTATCTCAAAACAAAAAACATTTTTAAAAGGTCTGTGGACATAGCTCAGTGCAAAGGCCCTGGGTTCGATCCCCAGTACGAAAGGATAGAAAAAAATCAGAAGTGATAAATACTCTGAGGGAAAATAAAGTGAGGAAGGGGAAGCAGAATTGGGGTGAGAGTTCCTGTTTTAGAAGGGCTGCAGAGGCATGTGTGGGGCAGTCCCTGAGCGCAGGGATCTGAGTGTCGTGTAGCAGTGAGACAAAGGGTCTAGCAGGGAAGCCTTCTGGGTAGGGACCAGCAAAGGCAACTGAAGAGGGAAAGGTGGCTGTAAGGGACAGCCAGTGTGGTGGAGCAGACTGCAAAGGAATGACTGGTAGTGAGACAGAGACTGCCACAGGACAGGGGACAAACTCCCGGGCCACAAACTGTTACTCACGAGGAGCATGATGTATGTCTGTTCATTTGTGCTACTGGGGATTGAACCCAAGGCCGTTGCACCATACATCCCAGCCCCTTTTTTAATTTTGTGAGACAAGGCCTTACTAAATGGCTAAATTACCCAAGCTGGGCTTGAACTTGCAATTCTTTTGCCTCACTGTCCAGGGAGTGCTGGGATTACGGTTGTGTGCCAGCAGCCTGACTAAGATGTGCATTTCCTTCCAAGGCAGTCAGGGTCTTGAAAGGTGCTTTTGCTACCAAAAAGAAGAGGGAGAAAAGAAAGGGGAAAGTGAAGGAGAAGGAGGAGGAGAAGAAAAGAACAAAAGGAAACCAGCAATCCATGTGAGCCTACAGATGCCCAGTAGGTAACTAAAAGCAGAACAAAACTTGACCTTCATTTGACTGTCTCTTATTACCTTAAAACTTTGGGGGTGGATCCCCACTCAGCTCTGTGTTTTGGTTTGTTAATCATTTAGGGAGTATCTGGCAATGCAAAGATCAGTCCTAAATGTAGCCCTGTATCATCCCCCTTCAAGACTGAGGACAGCAAGATAAAGAGATTTACAGGGACTCTGAACTCCCGGTGAGCACCCAGAAGTCTCCAGTCATTGCCACAAACCTGCAGCCATGTAGGATTCCAGCAGGGCCTTTACCAGATGAGACTGTCCCCAGCGCAGTTGTCTCATGGAAACAGGGCAAGAATAAGGGTTCACAAAGCCACCCTGCAAACCTGCCTGGAGGTCATGATCAGGCAGACTCTAGCCCACTCCAGCACCGAGATGATCATGTTCCTCTGCTAACAAACCAGCTGGAGAGTCGGATCCTCTCCATCCTCCTGGAGTCCTCCAGCCAAAGTCCCTTCCCCACTTGCTCTTACTTTGCAACTCTGCCTAATAAACCTGCTTGGGCCTCACACTGACACGTCCTGAAATGGTTTTTTGGTAGCAATGAGTCAAGAAACAAGGAGCACTCAGGTTCCACAGCTCTATGAACACCATGGTAAGAATTTAGAACACAAGACCAGAGTAGTAGGGAGCCAAATTTATGATTTCTTATATTTTCAAAGGTCACTGTCACACTTTGAGTTTTGGAGATCGCTTATAGAATTGTGTGTGTGTGTGTGTGTGTGTGTGTGTGTGGTGGGATCCTGCTTTGTTGTCCAGGCTTTGTTGTCCAGGCTTACCACATCTCTTGGGATCAAGTGATCCTCCTGCCTCAGCCTCCATAGCAAATCTTAAATACAAAGTCTTAATCGAATACCTTCTAACACAGCAATATGGTCCGTACATCAACCTGTTACCATTATCCCTCAAACTAAAATAACTCCTACCTCCACCCATGTATAATCCAGGAAGTTAAGAAATTGTTTCTCTAAACTAGTAGACATGTATTTTATTAGTAATTTTTAAGAGGGTGAAATCTAACCTGTTCTCATTTGTATAAAGGTCAGTCGACAATATTGAAAAATCAATTAAAATACATGCTTACTACTTTTAAATGTAACTGAAACTAAGCCATCTAGGCTTTTAAGGGATTAGAGAAGAATAATTTTATGTTTAACCTGATAGATTTCATTAAGTGATTCTGTCATTCTCTTAAGATCGTGCTTACCACATCGAATCTTAGTAAGTAGAGGAAAAGTAAATAAGAAGCTCTCTCTTGCCGGGCATGGTGGCGCTCACCTGTAATCCCAGCACTCGAGAGGCTGAGGCAGGAGGGCTGCCTTGAATTCGAAGCCAGACTGGGCTACATAGTGAGTTCGAGGCTGGCCTGTCTCAAAAAAGACAAAAACAAAACAAAACAACCAAAAAAACCCAAACAAACAATAAAGAAGCTCTTTCTTGATTGAACTGCAGCACTTCAACTCTATAATGGCCAGCTTGGGGTCACCCCCTCCCTCATGGACCCTTGAGGGAACCTCCGCACTGCAAACACTTTGAGAATTCAGGGCTTGGTACTTTTCCAGTTCATGTGAGCAGAGCTTCCCCTTCCCATCGCACTAAGATTTCATTTAGGACTGGGGATGTAGAGAACCTGTTTGGCCTGCCTAAAGCTCTTGGTTCCAGCCACAGAACTGTAAACACAAAAACAAAAAACAAAAATTTAAAAGAACTCCCACCCACTTTCTGCCTCTGCCTGCTTCTTTCTTTCTTTCTTGTACTGGAGATTGAGTCCGGGGCCTTCACATTGAACTATATCCTCAGCTCTTTGTTATTTTGAGACAGCTAAATCACTAAATTGCCCAGGCTTGTTTTAAGCCTGTGATCTTCCTGCCTCTGCCTCCCAGAATGCTTCAGTGACAGGCATGTGCCACAGCACCTGGCATTAATCTGAATTTTTAAAGAAAATTATTTATAAAATTGTTTTTTTTCCTGTGTGAAAGTGTTTGATAATTTAAAGTATGAGTATGTTCTTGTAACTTGATTCTGTGTGAATACTATCTTTCCCTTTTAAATGAATGTCCCCAGGAAATGTACAGTCAGCTTTAATTCACTTGAGAACAGTGCTGATAATTCAAAGGAGATATGACACTGTGGGACGGCTTGGGAGCAGTATGGTGTACCCACACAGTTCAGCGGACGCACTACAGGTTTTTACCAGTGGGGCCATATATAATGTGTCAGTTCTCCCTCTCTAATTGCTTTCCAGGAGAACTGCGGACAGGCCATCTCACTCTCCTGCCTCCCGCGGGGGTTTTGCCTTTGTTACAGCCCAACTACAAGCTTTGTATGGAGTTGCAGCTTTTGCAATAGAGCATTTGGAAGCAATTATCCAATTATACCAGCTGTGTGACTATACTGTATATGGAATATTTACCAAGAAAAGAAAGCATGTAGCTGATGATTTAATATAGCAGCCTGGCACAATGAATCTGCAAGTGACACTACAGACGCAGGGCTGATGTCTTCAGTGGCCAACACAGTCAAGAGTATGTGGTGTAAGTCAAATGATAAAACAAAAAGACTATCAGGGTTTGGTTTTCAAAGCAGTGCAAACATGTGTGATGTCAATTTTAAAAGTAGTCAAAGAGCTTATACTTGTTTATTATCTAAAATGTGCAAGATTTCTCTAACTGCTTGATTTTAAAAGTAGATATGCTTTCAGCTTTAATCACTACTTTTTTCTTTTCTTTCTTTTTTTTTTTTTTTACTCCTTTGATTGCTCTGTATACTTACATACCCTGAGTCTTCTTGTAAGGCTGCTCTTAAAACTAATGCTTGGATCCACTTTGGGCACCTCTTGGATGAGCCCCAAGAAGAACCTGCCTTGTGTGAAATCCGCTCTGTGGCCAACCATGCGATAAAGAGCCGCCCAGAGTCATTTTCTGCCTGTGATCTGTTCAGCTTGAGTGCTGACAGAGTGCACTATGGGGAAAGGCTTGGCTGGGCCAGCTTGATTAAATGGATGGAAAGCTAATCCATATACTATCCAGAAATGTTTTTATGGGGGGAAAATCCACTACTAACACCTGCAATACTGGCTCTATAAGAAGTAGAGGAAATGTTCATCAAATTTACTAGCTCAATGTTAAAGAAACAAAACAAAAGAATCAAAACACATTGCTACCAACTCTTGGGTCATCTTATTGGTGCTCTTGACAAAGAGATGCCTTTCCTGTGTGTGCTCTGATGTCAGCTTTGTCCAATCACCACCTTCCTTGTGAGAGTGGAGGAAACTCTGGAGACAAGGTGAGTGACAGCGGGCCAGCCAGCAGTCACTAGGCAACAAGATGCAGCCTTCGGCAGAGAGGATTTGAGAGCATTAACCCTCGCGCTGTCTGGGCTTCTTGCTGGAATGGCCGCGCTGTCTGGACAAAGGCCTCAAAGGAATAAAGCAGCTTGTTTCCAAGGCTGGACTTCTTCAGGCAACATGGGGAAACCTTCTTAGACTAAGAGCATCTTAGTCTGAAATGGCAGATGAAGTTAGAAATGTTTTAAACCTCTTTTTCACAAGAGCCACCGTGTAAGCCCCCCGAGCATCTCCTCAGCCTGTGTAGAATTGTTATTCAGTGGCTCCTGTGAGCATGGCTGTCACAGGGGCATGTGGAGCTGAAGCAACCATGCGCCCTCACCCCACCCCAGCCTGGGTGGGGCACCTGGAAGAGGCCTCTTGGGCTGACTTGTTGCCCAGATGGGCAGCCATTTTGTCCTCTGTCTGCTACAGGCCGCACTTTTTTGTCACTTGCACGAAACTGTTACACAGGCTCTTGGGTAAGGGCCCTGCAAGTCCATCTTCTTTTTCCAAGTAGTCAGAAGTGTTGCAAGATTGTCCCTCCTCTTTCACATGACTGCTGTAGACTTTAACCCAGGGCTGAACAGAACTGGCGATCTCATTTGCAAACTGGATTTCCAGAATCACCTCATTCAGATTGTTTTGGTTTGTTTCCAGGGGAGGGAAAAAAAATGCCTTTTAGACTTTGTCTCATGAAAGTAGGATTTTTATTAGAGAGATCTATTGTGTAACATTATCATCTCCCCCTAACCAGCTCATCAGTATAATGACTTCCTTGTTACCTAGATCATGGACCAACTGGCAGACACTGTGAAGTGAGCTCCCTAGAACAGCAGTCACCCTGTGTCCTATGGTGATGCCTGGCACTTGGGAAGTGCGCACATCCCTCTAGGTGAAGGAATCCATCCGTTTGTTAATGAATTAACAGCACTGACTTGGAGGAAAGCCAACAAGAGAGCATTATATAACACACGAGAACTGTCAGAAACCTGCTCATTTTGCAGCTGAGGAAACTAAGCCCCAATAACTAAGGATTAGCCCACTTACTTAGCAGTGTGGACTGTCTGGCCTACCATCGGGCCAGTGTAGAGACTAATTCAGATTGTAATCATGTGGAGAGCAAAGAGCATTTCAGTTAACCTTGCTGGACGCCTTATCTGTGTCATTAAACCTCTCCTAATGAGGTTGAAAAAACAAAACTTACATCCAGTTCAGAAATAAACCAACTGTGGTTGGATCATCTGGGTCACATTTCTCCTGGAACACAAAAATCACGTATCATTGGTGATTTTACTTTCCAAAGTATACATTTTTTTCTGTCATTGAAAGTTTGTTGCAGTCTAATTGAGGAAACAAGACTAACACAAGATAAATTAAACAACACAACCAAAAATTTATTGTGCTAGACATTTTACATATTTTATTTAATCCTCTCAAGTGGCCAATTTAGGATATGAAACCACAGGTATCTTATACGAGTTTCCTATGTGTCCTAAGTCCTCTGTGTCCTAAAATCAATATTTCACAGACTTCAGCCATTCTTGTGTTTCATATTAACTCTTGTCTGTACTATCACTTCCCTAACATGTTTCTTTAAATCGATGCACTTTTTATCTTCGTGATTTTCTAAGTTGTAATATCCTCTAATGGGTGTACCAAATACTTACTTTTCCTCATGCACATTAAAATAAATATATAATTATTAATAATTTTAAAATGTTAATATATTAAATACCTAAAGCCAATTTATCTACGTGTCTTTGGCAGTATCTATGTCACCCCTGGGGAAACCGTTGAAAACACTGTTTTTATGTTATTTTATTCTTATTTCTATGTATTTGTTTGCTTGTGGTACTAGGGATTGAACCCAGGGCCTTCACACTGAGCTACATCCTCAGCTCTTGTTTTACTTTTTATTTTTTTTTTATTTTTATTTTTTTTTTTGGTGCCGGGGATCGAACTCAGGGCCTTGTGTTTGCGAGGCAAGCACTGTAACCACTGAGCTAAATCCCCAGCCCTTACTTTTTATTCTTGAGACAAGGTTTCCTAAGACATTAAGTTGCCCAGGCTGGGTATGAACTTTTGATCCACCTGTCTCAGCCTCATAAAGTGCTGAGATTACAGGTATGTGCTGCCATGCCCAACTATACTGTGTTTTTAAATTTACAATGGAGTTAAACACAATCAAGTGCCAAATAGTGCTATGAATCGTCCGAAAGAGGAAAAAAGATGGCACTGACTATACTTGATTTCATTTGATCCCAACAAGAGCTCCATGAGATTGTGTTAGATGTTACAGTCTTGTGTTCAAATTCAGCTGCCAATTCAAGCTTTGCCCATGAGCGGTGTGAACCTGACACCAGTGTTTCTTCATCTGTCAAGGAGCAGACTGGATCAGATAAACTCTGAAGGCCAACATGCTATGAGCCCAAACTCTGCATTGTTTATTCTTCCTCCTCCTTAAACAGAAGGGAAACCCCACACAGGAATTTAAAACTACAACCGAAACACTACAGGAAATGTGAATGTGTCACAGCCCCAGGTAGACTTTCAAACGATTTCTTTAAAGGGCAAAATTAAGTATGTTGTTAAACAAGAATAAAAGCAAAAACACTAAAAATTGGCTAGGCTTGGGGCGTGTATCTATAATCCCAGCACTGGCTAGGCTGAGGCAGAAGGGTGGCTGCAAATTCAAGGCCAGCCTGGACAACATATCAAGATCCTGTCTCAAAAAACCAAAATAAAACCAAAACAAAACAAAACGACACTAAAAATAAAGGCCTGGGAAAATATTTTAAGCAAGAAACAAAGTGGCTATTGTAATTAATATTAAACAAGACAATCTAAGACAATACAATAGATAAGTAGAGATATTTTATTTGACAAAAGTGTAATCCACCAAGATGTCATAATAGTTGTGAATATTTATGGACAAAATAAGTAAAGAAAACGTCATTAGAGATAGCTAGAAAATTTAACAAAATCAGTTACTGTGGAAACTTTTATAAACCTCCTTCAGAATTTATAGATACATAGAACAAAATAACTGAGTTTGAATTATGTGTATTCAGTAAGATGGGATGAATAGATATGTGTAAGATTATGTACCTAACAAAAATACATACCCTTGGGTTTGGATTTCTTTTTCATTTTTTGTTTTGAGACAGGATCTCCCTTACTCTGTTCCAGGCTGGATTTGAACTCATCGTGTACCTCAAATTGGTCTTAAATTTACCATTCTACTGCCTCCGCCTCTCAGCTGGGATTACAGGTACAGACTTCCATGCCTGAATTATCCCTGTTAAATAGCTATTGAAAAGACAAAAATTATATTGTCAGATTCTCTGACCACAGTAAAGACATAAGAAATTAATAAAAAAAAAGGCAAGTTTCCCTCCCATCAAATTAAATTACTCGGAAATATGAATTCAGAATTTTCGAAGGCACAAATGGAAGCCTACAGACTCTGAGTCAAGCCAGAGTCAAGGACTCTTACCTCCGTTAGGACCTGTATGTTGGATCCGCATTCAGGGCGGTAGCAGGCTCCCCAGACACCGTCGGTGGGTGAAACAATGTGATGGGGATGCCTAGCTGTCAGCTAATGTCCCTTGACTCCCACTTCTCACCTCAGAACTTAATGTATAGAGATGGCAATGCTCCTGACTGAAATATGACATGCTTAGGCCTACCTTGAGGACAGGAATAGCCAAGGAAATATAAAGAGTGTTTGGGTGGGACTTCTGGGAATACTTACGAAAGGAGGCTTATTCATCTAGCTGGTTTATTTCTGAACTGGATCTGAGTTTGTTTCTTCAACCTCATTAGAAGAGGTTTAATGATACAGATAAGGCCTACAGCAAGGTTAACTGAAGTGATCTTTGCTCTCTACCTGATTACAATCTAAATTAGTTGTCCTGTTCATGATGAATGCATAAGTAAGTACAACATTTGACTCTTTCATCGTATCTTCTAGCGTAGCTGGACCCAAACATTTCCATGCTTCATATTTTACTCTATTTATAAAGTTATTCCTCTTTATTTCTCTGTGGGGGCTTTGGCCAGAGGTATGTGTGAGATGGATGTACGGAGATAAAGGGAACTTCGGAGCAACAGTTCAAACTTCCTGGAATGCCCAGCTAAGGATTATAGGACACCCTACAGGGCAACAGTCAAAGTAGAATCAGAACACATTGTCTTAAGGAAGGTATGCTCTGGCCCTTGTCCTCCCCATACTCTGATAAATTACAGTGATACCTCACAGTCAATCAGTTCCAAGTTTGAACATTCCACAACTTGAATGACAAAGTTTGAAAAAAATCTGCTCAGTGTTTGTAACTTGGCTTGACAGTCAAACCAAAAATCCAACTTGTAAAAACCGGTATGGACTGAGAGTGAGTCATGTCCTGCTGTGGACACAGAGGGGTGATGTTTCAGTCTAAGTGCTCTCTCGCCTAGACAACATATAGTGCTTGTGTAATTTGGGGGCCTCAGAACCACGTATTTGGCTTTCCATTACTTCTTATGGGAAAAATATGTTCAGTTTTCAAACTTTTCGATGTCCAAACACGACTTTGGGACAAACTGAGTTCGACAACTGAGATATCACTGTACCTAGATTAGCTCTAAGGTCTGTCACAGAGCTGGACCCTGTTCTTTCCCTGCCCCTCGACATAGATTCCTGCACAGATGTTTTTCTCTTTGCTTCCTGGACCTATCAATAAAAAGCCACAGAAGCTTCAGATCAGATCTGTTCCTGGAGGCCTTCTCATGCTGAGATTGCCTTCACAGGCAGTCCTCTGGGCCTCTCAGATTTCTGGCAAGGTCTTGCTATGAGAAACTTGTTCATCCCCTGCATGGCCACGGTCTCTCACGCAACATTCCTCCTTTACATCTTCCCAGGCAAAGCATTTTAATGATTCTTTGTTGTTGTTGTTGTTGCTGCTGCTGTGCTGGGGGTTGAACCCAGGGCCTTGTGCATTCTAGGAAGGTGCTCTATCACTGAGCTTCATTCAAGCCTACTGGTCTTATTTTTGAGAAGATACATAAGTATGTTACCTGCAAATTTCATCTCAGGATCATATTTGGTCTATAGATCAAGGGAGAGAGAGCATTCGTCTTGACAGTGCCTATGAGCCCAGCTGATACAGATAAATACATATTCAGCCCTTGTCTGCCTTCTTTGCCTTAGTGTTGAGAGGCAGAAAGGTCTGATAATAGAGAGCTGCATATTTGGGGTCTGTACTTCAGTGCAAAGCAGGCATGATATTTGCATTCATTTTGGCGAGCATAGATTTGGGCATACAGAAAAGA
Organism: Hystrix cristata; assembly: GCA_004026905.1. Taxonomy (NCBI): domain Eukaryota; kingdom Metazoa; phylum Chordata; class Mammalia; order Rodentia; family Hystricidae; genus Hystrix; species Hystrix cristata. The sequence continues at coordinate 18,109 of PVJO010000144.1, forward strand.
TGCCCCACATGCACTATCATTTGAGAGCGAATTCTGAGAGAGTCATGTACTAAGGTGTGTGCACCACTAACAACTCTTGCACACTAGTTTGTCGGTGGACACAGATGGGGCAGAGTCTGGGGATACCAGTGGAAGAAGAGCCAAGACAGCTCTGGAACTCCAGGGACTCTGAAAGGGAAGGAGGGGGAGAAAGCACTGGCCATCTGGGGGCAAGGAAGGAGGCCAGGGGACACGGCATGCATGCCAGGCCGCTGGGGGACCTCAGCCAGTGCCGCCAACCTCACGCTTCCCCTCAGCCAGCCCGCTGGAGGGACTAAACTAACCCCATCCCGCCCTGCAATTGGAGCGGATAATCGGGAGTTGGCTCTGTGCACGGGAAATGTGTCGGACACATTTGATGAAGTGGAACAGGAAGAATGGGGACCACCTGATTCCCTCTTGTGCCAAAGAAGGAGACACAAAGCGGCAGTGTCCTCCAGGGAGCCTGGCCCGGCAGATCAGGGCATGGAGAGCCCCGCGTGAGCCCACAGGCCTGCGCTGTCTTGGGAACTGGAAGACCGCTGGGCAGATGGTGGGGCAGTCTGCACCTGTCAGCAGGGCTTCTCCAGGTCCCTGGTGGAATCTTCATTCTTGAAAAACCCTGTGCTGGGAATTGTGTTGGGTCCAGAAAGGTTGCGAAGGCCAGTGAGCAACAGCAACACACACACACACACACACACACACACTGTCTCTCTCTCTCTCTCTCTCTCTCTCGAATAGCATCTCCTTTCGGAATATTCATCCTCACTTGCTCCTGGTTTTGAGTTGGGTTCTGATGGCTGCTACCTGCAATTTCTACCTGACAAGCAAAGAGGCCTGGCCCCAGCTTTCACCCACGTGCACAACAGAGACAGCTGTCTTTCTTGTGCAGTGAGAGAAGGACAAAGAGAGTCAAGGAGCAGAGCTGAGTGGAGAAGCATATGAGGCCGCTTGTAATCCTAGCCCTCCAGGAAGCTGAGGCAGGAAGGTGGCAAGTTTGGGCCCAACCTGGGTAGGTTAGTCACCTACCAAGATCTTGTCTCCGAATAAAATATGAAAAAAATAAAAAAAATTTCAAAGGCCCTGGGTTCAACCCCTAGTATAAAAAAAGAAAAAAAAGAAGAAGAAAAAAAGATGATGGGGATCCTGGGTAAAGTTTCTTTACTTCCCCAAATCTTGACAACAAAAAAAAAGTTGGTGTGATTCTGGGCAAGTGTCTTTACTTCCCTGAATCTCAACACAACAACAGAGGTATTTTGTAGATCATGTTCTTAAGGAAAACTGTAGGAAAAATTATCAAAGCACACAAAGTACACATTTATAAGTGAAATGATTATGTTTTTATTTTACGCTTAGCTCAAGATTTACTCTTCATGATCTAGTAGTTATTCAAATGAATACTTTGAGTAAAATCCTTTGGCTTAGAGCTGTCCATCTAGAAATATTACCATTCATTACAAATGTTTAAATTCAGAAATGCATTTATATTTTTCTTATTAAGCTTGTTCATCATGCATAGCTTAGTCTAAATTACAGACACTGTAATCTCATAACAGCTAAGTGGAGCAAATTTGTAAAATTTATTTTGCAAATAAATAAGCTGTTAAAACTATTGAGTTTCTCCAAAGATAAAATGAATCAGGGAATCACATGTCATTCTCATTATTAACTTGTAACTGATTTATTAATCAGTGATTCCATAATCAGATTCCTCACTGAGCTGTTGCGAGGCTTCAATAAGAATATCAAGTTCTTGGTGCCCAGTAGACATCTAATAAATGAGAGTTGTTATTAATAAGTTCATATCCTCAAAAACAGACACACCTACAAAGACACACACCCATGTGTGCATGTGCACGCACATGCACATACAAATACACACATATCTGGCTCTTTCACAGAGTCCAACTGTGGTAGAAATTGATGGATACTTGGTTCAGAGTCTGAATATGACCTGGATGTATACTTTACCTTTTGTTTTTTGGAATGTGGGTCATCTGAGCACAATAAACACCCCTGAGGGCCTGGTGAGTCCAGTCCTTGCTAGGTCAACCCCTGAACTCACACAGCCTCCCTAGCTGGGGAAACAAAACTTAGAAGTATGAAAAACAGCCCCAGACTGTGCTTGGGTAAGTCATAACTGTCTACCATAGTAGAGGTGGGCTTCAGCCTCTGTGGTCCATCTGGTACAGTCCACACACGGGCGGGCGTGGGACTGCCAGTGTTCTGCAGGATGACTGTAGAACAGAGAAGTCATCCTCCTGGCCGTGAGTGAGAAGGGAAGGCACCCGTGAGTGGGAAGTGATTTGAGATAGAGAAAGCCAGCTTCCCTCAGAAAAGCTGGACCGCGGACTGATGGCGGGACTTTCACAGTGCTCAAGAAATGACATACTGGATTCCTTCTCCTCAACCTGGATGAGACAAATTTGGGCTCTCTGTCTCGTGGTGCTGTGCTAACCACAAACAACTGACATTGTCCTTTTCCCTCTGTCAGGCACACCTTCACTAAGGGGTTACTGAAATCGGAATACCTGGATGTTAGAGACAAGTCCAGCCACAAGAATTTTTAATATCAAGTACAAGGGGAGGCTTAGAAATTATTGTGCTGTCTGCTTCCTTTTCCTCCTCTGTCCTGGTGCTCTGCTTTGCTCTCTTTTCCTCCTTGTCCTAGAAATGGGAGCTTGGTCTGAGGAAGCACTCTGTGTTCTACTATTTGCACCACACGGCGGATCCTGTCCAGCCAAGGTGTAGACTGGTTTATCCTCGAGGCCTGCAGCGTCTGACCTCGCCTCTGACTTCGGCCCCCGCTCCAGCTCCAGGCCCTTCCCCAGGTCTTTCTGCTGCACATGCCAGCTGCAGAGATTTTGCCCTGCTGCTCCCTGCGCCTGGAACCTTCCCCCAGATACCATGTCCCAGCTTCTGCTCACTCCTTTTTTCTTATCAGTCCTGGTTGAGTGTCACTTCTCAGTGAGACTTGCCTGACGCCCTCCCCACTTTCCTGACTCCTTGCCCTACTCTATCTCCACCAAGTTTTCTAACCTACCACAGTGGGTACTTTGTGCTCATTACTGGTACTTGGTGCCCCCACTAGAACTCCACCTCCACAGGGGCAGTTGTCTAATGCCCACCTCCTCTGTGTGCCTTCCCTGGATATTACCCTTCCTCCCTCTCCTCCATGCAAGTCTCAGTCCTCTGTGTTAGCACCCAGTCTCCTTTGTACATGGAGCTCCTAAGTACTTCTGTTGTGCCATGATGATTTTCTTTATCTGCCCCCATCGTGCTGTCAGTTTTCAAAGCCATCTTCTATACCCACTCCAGGGCCTGGACACAGTACCCCGTGTTAAATGAGCACATGAATGAATATCTGATTGTGACCAGAATTGAATTCTCACACAGATTCCTTTTCTCATGCAGAGTCCCTTCTGGCAGGTGGCTCTGCTAGGAAGGCCTGAGGCAGGGAGGGACTGGAGTTTCACTGAGGGTGCAATGGCTTTAAGCAAGACGGCAAAAGGGGGTCTTCTGTGCCTTGGGCTCTCCGCAGACTGGTTGCTGTTGTTTTTTTCTATGCTCTTCCCATTTTCTCTCCTCAGCCTCGTCACTCCTGCCTTTTATCATCCTTCCTCCTTTTCATCCCAGGGTTGGCTTTGCACACACAGCGAGAAGACAGCCACCTCTGTGATGTGATGTGAGGGGCTTCCAGGAGCTTCCTTATTTTCAAAGATTTTCTTCTCCTAGATGCCACTTTCCTCGGGGTCTTCATGCAGACCCCCAGACACATCTGGGATATGATGGGTGTGTGAATTGTTTTCAGTTTTTCAAAAGGCTTTGTGGAAAGAGCTCCTATTCTTAGAGTCTAGCAGGAGAGTGAGAAGCATGGGCTTCTGGCTTAGGGCTTCCTGAAAGGTGAGAGGGGAGTCCTCAGGAGAGGCCACTGGCTGGACTGCAGGGGAAAGAGTGAGGGCAAGCCTGAGGAGGCAGGAAGGGGCCAGTGGGGCAGGCCTTGTAGGCCATGTCAGGTGTCCTGCTCCTCACCCTGAGGGCCACAGGAGCCATGGCAAGCTGCCCCTCTGAGCAGGGACTGAACCTTGGTGTCTAGTGCCATCCTTCAGCCGGTCCTGGAAGGGCTTGTTCACACAGCACGACGCAGTGGACATTAGCAAGACGTGACCCGAAGCACAGCAGGCCTGGGTGGCTCCAGGTTCAGCCCCAGAACTGGCCCGTGACAGTGAGTTTCCAGGAGTCCCTCCCTTCCCAGGGTCTGCCCCGGTGCCGAGCTCCTGAAGGCCAGAGCTGGTGGCAGGGTCCCTGGCCTGTCCTCCAACAAGGCCCTGTCGGAGCAAACAGGGCCACACAGAACAAAGGCGGGTCCCCACCCTGACTCGGCGCCCTGCGGGGCCATTTGAAAATTTCCAGGTCTGTGTACTAATTTGCCGTCCATGTTCTGTCCCCGCAGGCCAACTGTTTCCTCGAGAAGACTCAAGCTCAGTGGGGTGAGGTCAGCAGAGAGCAGCCCGGACAATGACAAGCCGCCCGGCTCGCGTGGTGCTGAGCTCTGCGCCGGCGCCCCCTGGTGGCTCCGCGGGTCGCTCCGGGCGGGGAGAGCGCCCTGGACCAGGGCCCTTTGGCGGCCGGTTTCGCTGCAGTTCCTCCATAAATATTTATGTGACATGAAAGTGGTTAGCATAATCCAGTCGTGATCAGGCTCTTGGAATGTGTTGAGTTTTAATAAAAAGTGAACAACCCCCCGAGGCTGAATAAAAAGCAGGGAGACCGGTCGCTATCTGCTCAGTCAACAGCAGCTTCGAGAGCTTCCACACGTGTGTTTGTGCCCCAAGGGAGGGTATTCCCTGTTTGTTTACCCAAGACAGTTATTTGTATTATGAAAAATTTAAAATACACACGCAAACAGAGCCAAAGAACTATAAACCCCCACGTCCTCGCCACCCGAGTTCTAGATTGCCAAGATTCTGTCACTCACTTTATTAGTCCTTTTTTATTTTTTTATTTGCTTTTCTTCCTCAAGTAACCCAGACATCACGTCGCTTAACCCTAGACGTGTGTCTTAAAACTGGGCACTTTCACAAAGAGCCACATACCATTATAGCATCAAAAGATCCATAACTCCTTGAAGTCATCTAAATGCCCATATAAACAGTCCACACTTAGGTTTTCTTGAAAACGTTTTGCAATTGTTTGCAGATCCTAGAGGTGCACACGTTGAGTCTGGTTATGTCTTTTAGTCCCTCTCTTTAACTTATCCTTACATATGTTGAAATCCGCAGGTGTTAAGCAGGTGGATGAATTTTGACAAATTCCTACGTCTAGTGACCCTGCCGTTCCGAGACCAAAGACATTTCCAGTGTTTCAGAAGGTCACCTCAATGACTTTGAATCATCGTGCTCTGATTTCTTTCACCAGGGGTGAGTTTTGGCTGTTCCAGAATTTCTTACAGAATAGAAACTCATGGTGTGTACATTTGTGCGTTTGGGGGTTTGACAGCTCGGTTCTTGAGTTCCTCAGGGTGTGGCCTGTTCCCCCGGTGACTGAGCTGCATTCCATTGTCTGCACTTATCACAGCTTACTGATGTATACTCTAACTGCTGGCCATCTGGATTGTTTCCAGTTGGTGCTATTATGACTAAAACTGTTATGAATATTTTGTGTAGACATATGTTTCATTTCTTTTTTCTTTTTTCATTACTGCAGATTGAACCCAGGGCCTTCACACTGATCTATATCCATCCCCAGCCCTTTTTACTTTGAGACAGGATCTCACCAAGTCGCTAAATTGCCCAGCATGGACTCAAACTTGGTGATCTTCCTACCTTGGTCTCCTAAGTGTGCCAGAATTACAGGCATGTGCCACCATGCCGAGCTCATGTTTTTATTTCTATTATCTCACCTTTCCCAGTAACTGGTGTGTCTGCTTAACTCAGTTTAGAAAATCTTAAGTCTTTTCTCATCTAAACCATTCCTTGCCCTCCCACTTTTTTCAGCTGTTCAGTTGTTCAGCCTTCTGCAAAGGTCCATCGGCTTCCTTGTGGAGTCATTTAACTTGTCCCTCTAATAAACTGGAAGGTGGATCTGAGATCTGAAGTAGCACATGCAGTTTTTCGTGCATCTCATCAGAAAGCCCGGTAGTGGTACAGTTGCCACACCCTCAACGAAGACCAAGATTTGTCAACAGATGGGGTGGTGCCCAATCCCACCCCCGCCCTGTGTTGGGCCCCCCACCTCCCTTCGTGAACCAGTGACCTTTGCTTTGAACCAATTATTCTGTTAGGAATTACAAAATGGGAGTTATTAAAAATCCTATCATCCCTCCTGATTCTGTGTAAAGAAGCTTCCTTCATGAACATCTCACCGTCCTATAGGGAAGGCAGAAAAATGCTTGACTGTCTTTAATTGCTAGTGAGAATTTTGATTTTGCTTGTGAATTGTTGGAAACTTTGTAAAAAGCCAAGACAAGAAAAGCTCTCCTAATGAAGTATTACTTACAATATAAACACTCACTGTGCTTTAAGAAAAAATACCTTTAAGTGGGAAGGGGAACAAGGGAGGGGAGAGGGAGAAAAGAAGAGAAAGATAAGAAAAATAAGAGAATGGAAGGAAAAAAGGGAAAGAAAGCTTTTATAAATAAGGAGGGAAAGAGGGGGTGAAGGGAGGGGAGGGGAATGGGAACAAAAGTAGAAGCAAGATACATCCTGTACAGGTACAAATTCCCTATGATGAATGTTATTATGTATATCTAAAATGTACTGAAATCAAAACAAAACAAAAGAAAAAGCCATGAAACTTATCAACACAAATGAAATACTAAGTAAACTGAGAAAAAGAAAAGATACCTTTTACAGAAGAATGTCGACATCAGTAGACTTGGATCCATATAGTAATCATTACAATGATAATAAATACTAACATTTGGGAAACATTTCCCCTGGATTGAAATTAATTAACTAATAATTAAATAATTTTCATGATGACAGTTATAGAGAAAATAAAAGTAACAGTCATCATGGAGTTCCCAGAGCCCTCTGCCCTTTGAGGAAGTTGTGGATACACCTCTTTATTCAGTTGACATTTATTGAGTACTCACTGCCTTGAGAAAACAAAGATAAAACAGACTCAGAGGCTGTGAGGCCTCCGTGGGCCTCAGGCATGAACTTCATCTCAGTGATTCTTGAACTTTGCTTGGCACAGATGTTTGTGACATTTGTTTGGGGCCTACGGAACATCCTGAAGTGTTTGGCAACACCCCAAGATTATAATATCACCTTCCCTCATCACAGGTGGCAAACACATAATGGGCTCTGAGCTGGGTGTGGGGAGAAGGAAAGATTTGTATCATTTGCCTATTCCCATGGTGCAAATGCCTCCACTCAGGCCCATTTCAAGCTGCCAATGTGACATCATAAATGCAGAGTTACAGAGATTCAAATCGAACATCGTCACACCGTATCCTCACCAAGTGGGTGCAATGAACGTACCTAACTTCACACACATAGGTTATTGCTAGACGGAGTAAAGATGATGAAGCATTAGTAAAATGAAATGGTGGCTTCTGAGTATTTGTCATCTTTGTAATAAAATGTATTTAACTGTAAGTTTATATCCTTTAATTCCTCTTTTCAGTAATAGGTACTGAATACAGGGCCTCTGCAGTGAGCAACATCCCAGTTTTTATTTTTCAAGACAGGGTTTCACTAAGTCATTAAGTTGCGCAGGATGGCTGTAAATTTTAATGATGGCTGTGTTTAACAAATAAACCTTCCCATTTCCTGAAAATCCTACCTTTAGCACTCACCAAGCAGTATGAGCCCGCTCCAGCCCACTGCTGTTTATACTCATCACAGCACACAGTGAGCCAGTGAGCGGGACTTGGAATAACGTGGCAGGGTGACTCTGAGCCCGGGATGGTCAACAGCCTTAGGACACAGAGAAGGGAGGAGCTGGGTGTAGTAATATGTATTCGTTATTCCTTAACCCAACCATGAGGAATATGTAGTTTCCTGTTACTGGTGAAACAAATTAACTTGTTTTAAACAAACACGAAGGCGTTACCTTACAGTTCTGAGGTGGAATGTGAGCAAGGGCTGTCGGCTGAGAGTGCTGTGTCAGCAGGCTGTGCTCGTGTTGGAGCCTGTAGGGGGCGCCCTTCTCTCAGCTTCACCGGCTTCCAGAGCCGCCCTGCTCTTCCGTCCCCAAAGTCATCAATGTTGGCTGAGTCCTTTTCTCACTGCCATCTCTTTAAGCCTGTCTTTGGACAGCTCATTAGCAACCTTAATTCCACCTGTAACTTTAATTCCCATTTCCCTGCGCCCGACAAGTTCACTGGGGCTAGGACTGGGCTGGTGGGAGGCCTTGTGTTCCATCAGGGGCTGCGCCCTCCCCAGGGCTCCTGGGCACGGTGCCTGGGGTCTTGAAGGCAAGAGGCAGTGAGGTTCTGCCTCAGCCCAGCAGCCCGTGGAGATGAGCACTGGGGAGAAAGTAAGCAACAGAGAGGTAGGAAGGGGAGAGAATTTAGTAGACCTCCCTGGGAAAGTGGCATGTGGGCTAAGAACTGCAAGGTAGAAGCTACCAAGCCGAGGCCCGGGAAAGCTGGCTGGGACTGGGGTGGAACTCCTTCAGGCCATCCCAAATAAGTAAAAACAGTATGTTGGCTATACAGAGTGCACTTTAAGATAAGCCTTCTGCCTAGTTTCCTCTTCCAACCAGATCTGCTAGTGCCAAGGACCTTGCTGTTCTGGGGTCCCATTCATGAGGGCAGGCACACAACTGGACATGGCAAAATAGGCAATTAACAGTGTAAGGTCACAGTTCAGATTGTTCTTCTGGTCCTGGGGATTGAATCCAGGGCCTTTACACTAAGCTCCACCCTTAGCCCATTTACTTATCTATTTGTTTATCTGTTCATTTGTTTGTTTATAATGGGGTATTGCTAAGCTGTCCTGGCTGGGCTCTAACCTGGGATCTTCCTGCCTCAGCCTCCCAGAGTGCTAGGGTTATAAGCATGTGCAGCTGCACTCGGCTATGGTTCAGAGTTGTTTGGTTGGTTGTTTTAAGTAACACTGTCTCGAAGTACTGTTCAGGCTGGCCTTGAATTTGCAGTGATCCTCCTGCCTCAGTCTCCTGAGTGCTGGGATTACAGGTGCGCTGCCACCATACTGGGCTTGGTCCAGAGTTTTTAAGTACTGAAGGACATCAGGGAAAGGATGCCCAGGAGCATGGGGAGGAGGTGATGTCTGACAGGTTTGTGGGGCGGTGGGGAGCAGGAAGGCACAAAGCAAGGGAGAACATGGACAATGGCACGGAGGGTGCTGGGGGTGCCAACCGAATATCGACTATCAGAAGGACTGAGGCCCAGCACAGGAAGAGGGGAGGGGCTCTGGAGTTAGGGTCTTTTCCTATGGGAGTAGGAAGCTGTTTTTAATCTACAAGAAGTAATCAGTGGCAAGAAGAAGGTGACTAGCTTCAGTGAGGATAGTTGGGAGGGCGTTTGGAAGCGGCCCAGTAGCCCCAGGCGAGGCCTAGAGGTTGGTACCGTTCATGGTGCTGAGTGTGTCTGCATCAGGGCTGCTGGTAGAGTTAGACTTCGAGATAGGCCCGTGCTCTATCTCTTTCTGTGAGACTGGCAGAATATAAGATAGCGAAATTTGAAGTAGGGTAAGAAAATAAAAAATAATGAGTGATGATACAGCATCTTTAAAAGCAGAGGAAGCCAATAAACACAGAAAAGATACTCAACATTGCTAATAACTGGGAGAAATGCAAATCAAAACCATGCTGAGATAGTAATTTACACTCACCAGGGCAAATATTATAAGAAACATAGGAAATAACAAGTGTTGGTGAAGCTGTGGGGACACTGGAATCCTTGGATGTTCCTGGTGGGAATGTGAGAGGGCAGTTGCTGTGAAAAATATTAGAATGGTTCTCAAAAAAAATTGATCATAAAGTTATCATGCAACCCAGCAATTCCACTTCTGGCTATTTCCTCCCATTGGAACTGAAAACAGGGACTGGGACAGACATTTGTACACCTGTGCTCATAGCAATGTTAGTAATAATGTCCCAAAGTGGAAACAACCTGGGTGCACATTGATGGATGAATGGATAAACATTATCTCGTAAAGACATATGATGGGATGTTATTCAGCCTTAAGAAGACATGAAATTCTGGAATCAACATGGTTGACCCTTGAAGACATCATTTTAACTGAAATAAACCTGATATAAATGGGCAAACATTATACGCTTTTCACTTACATGAAGTCCTAGAGTGGTCAAATTCACGGAGGCAGATGAGGGGGAAGGAAGAACGAGGAGGTAACATTGAAGGGACGTGGATATATATGTATATATTTCCTGTCACTAAGATGAAGAAGTGGGGGAAACAAAATGGTTTTGGGAAGGAAAAAAAAAAAAAACAATGAAGCAGAAAGAAGGGAGCAGGGGTGAGAGATGATCTGTGGGCTTCCCACAGCTCCTGAGACCAGCCTCATCCAAGGATGTCTACTTCAGGAAGGGACAAGTTCAAACACAACTCGAGAAGTGTGACACATGCTTTGGCACCCACACCCTAGGACTCATTTGCTTCTCACCTTTTAAGCTAAATAGTAAATGGTTGCCCACATGAGGACACTGAGGTGGAGGACTTGGCTTCTTGTTTTGATTCTGCTGATGTCTGCCTGTGACTTTGGCCACATCCACCAGGCTCTGGTTTGTTCCACTCATCTTCTCCCTTGCCGTAGCTGAGACAGGCAAGGTACTCGAGCACTGCCAGAGGAAGGAATTGCAAAACTTCTAAGTCCACAGTTCTTATTTATCATACGAGTCCTCAAAGTTGAAAATCATCAGATTCTGCTCAGACTTGTCCCTTGCCGAGCACTCATTGCTAAACCTGAACTTTGGAGCTAGCTGCTCAGGAGAAAACCATTTGAAGGATAGTTCTTTCCTTCTCTACCCTCCCATAACTTCCTTTCATTTCTTGGTAGAATATTATGCATTTTCTCTGGATTAAAAATAAAAATAAAACAAGGAGAGTATATTATAATGAAAGGCCCACCCAATTCCTTCTTTAACCCTTCCCTACTGTGATCTAAATGTGTCCCCTCAAAATTCATGTGTCCCCACATTTAGGCAGAGCAAATACACGGGAGGTAATTCAGGTTAGATAAGGTCTCGAAGGTGGGGCCCCTGCCATGGCGTTAGTGGCTTTATAAAAAAAGGTAGAGAAACCAGAGCAAGCACACCGGCTTTGTTTTGCCAGGCTATGCAGGTGAAGTTACAAAGTAGCAAGACAGGTGTGGAGCAGATGCTGGCAGAGGCTCCTGTGCAGCCTGAAGAACTGTGAACCAATAAACATTCCCCCCCCCTTTAAGTAAATTACAACAGAAAACAGACTAAGACATCCCCCTACATACCCATATGTAAATACTCTTTGTTCACCGTTATCCCTAATCAAGTATGCTGAGCAGTTGGGGAGAGGGGGAAACCAGGCTGGAAAAATTCTTTCTTATCCATCTTTATGACTGTGTGTGTGGGGTGCTGGTGGGGCCGGTGGGTCTTCCAATGTCACTGTAGTAGAGTCTACTATGTCAAATCACTCTGAAGTTGAATGATGCAAAAGGCATGGGTAGAGCTTTAAATTTTGAGAGTTTTGTTTTTTAAAATTTTCGGATGTGTGCAAACATAGGAAACTCATCCCACAGCTAAAACCACAAACGTGATTCTACTGTGCCATGAAATAACCATCAGAGACTTAAATATCCTGATAGAGTATTGTCGGTAACCTGGTGGTATAATTGGTCAGTGCCTACATGGCCAAGGGAAGTTCCACACCGTTCTCAGTCTATATATAGTTGCTTCTCATTATCTACAGCACTCAGGTTCTGTAAATTGGTGAAGACACTGAATTAGCATATAACATTGCTCCTAAGCAAACTACAAGGTTAGGCTCCTGAGAGCTTCCGGTCACGACATTTTCACTGATCCTTCAAATGTAATCATGTTTTGTGTGTGTTTCTGTTTAAAAACTTCGTATTTCATATGTTTGATTGATTCATTAATGTTGAACCTGTGGTCCACAGCACGATCAGCTTACTCCTCAACAAAGCTGAGCCTGCACCAGTGTTTTCTTCAGAAGGTGTGTCACAGACTTCTTGCTCCGAGAAACACGGCCTGGTGCTAGACAGTACTTCAGCACTGAGCTTGAGGGCCATTTTAAACAACAAAAAATGCAAAAACCGAGGCACTAAGTGGACAGGCCAGAAGGACACCCATTATAGAGTGAGAATGCAGACAAGAAGGTGAGCATCAGTTTGTTTGGCCTCAGCCGGGAATGTAGGCTTTTGGTCACTCAAATCTTTGCAAATAACCATGCAAGTGTACTGAGTATTGTTTTGGGGGTTGCAAATAAATTGTAGGCAAATATGCAGTCACAGAGTCAATGAATAATGAACACTGTGCACCAGAACCTCCTGTAAATCAGCAAGTTCAATGTTTGTTCCCATTCTGTAAATTGTTAGAGATGTGGGTTAGATGTACAACACGTTCAAATAAGTCACCATTAGGTTTGATAAGGTATCAAGGGGATGGCATTGCATTTTAAATAGCTCTTAAGTCAAGATCTATCCTTCAATTTTAACAAAGATCTGAGATTGCCCCAAAAGCATGAGTCCCCAAGGTCCACTCAGTGACTCACTTTTTGTCTTTGCCTCAGCCATTCTCTGAAATAATAAAATTACTATATACCCAACTACCATGCACGTCTCCAGCTGCCATCCACCTGCCTCAAGGCTCAAAAGGATCCAATCTTCCTGGTGTGGAACTTACTCCACCTAAAAGTGAGGTACCCTTTTAGATCAGAGCTGGATACTTCTACCTTAGTCAACCCTTTTCTGCCTTCCCCTTTATGGGAGTGATAGGCTCTGTCCTCCACCATTATCACACCATGATGCCTAAGGAAGCCACCAAGTCCTGTTTTATGCCAGTTCTATTGCTCAGGGTGGAGTATGAACAATACAAACTTTTCTTGCATTTGCTACATGACCACAATTGATTCATCCTGCACTTGGGTGTGTAGAGAAAACAGCCTTCCCTTTCTGTATGACAGATCTAGTCTTCCTCAAAAGGAGGAGGAAATGCCCTTGGAGGGGGCAAGTATAACTCATCAATTAATAATGTCCCAGTAAAAACAGTTTTGTGTTTTTTTGTTTTTGTTTTTTGGTTTATAGCAGGCCCTCCTTTCAGGAAATGGTCATGTTTCTGAGTGTTGTCCCTTCCCAAGATGGCTTCTGTTTGGGTGGAGAGAACACACTGCCCTCAGGAACAGGGCAGGGAGGCCAGGATCTGCATCAGGCAAGGCCTGATGTTGCTTTCCAGCCCTCACTCCCTTCTGTCATGGTGGGTCCTGGTTTATCCCAGCACCTCTGCCACAGAAGACATTTGAGGAAGAGTAACCTATTCTTGTGGTGTAGCCAGGGCTTTGGGGTTCTCCCGGCCAAACTGCTATCCTGTGTAACAGAGGCCTCTTCCAGAGCCAGCTGCCCAGGCACAGGCACCTGACCCTGGTGGGCCAATCGGAGAACGGCTTTGGGATTTTTTCAAACTAGAACTAAGCAAGCTAGTTTCTCCCTGGAGACAATGGAGGCAAAATTGTGAGATGAGAGGTGCAGGGTCTTTGGCCATTATGTTGCTACCCCACAGATGTAGACCTTCCAGAAGAGGCAGGGACAGGGTGTGAGAGCTGCAGAAACATTCAGATCCCTGGCTGAATTGTGCCTGAGGTCCTGCAGCCTTTATCTTCCAATTATTCTGTGTGACATCCTCATACCTTCCTGGGCTGAAGCTAATTTATTACAGTTCAGTTTCTGACATTTGCAACTGAAAAAAAAGGAACCAAAACAATATGCCTTTAAATACTTTGATGATCATCACAGCACTTGAATATATACAACAATTCCAAGAGATCTTTATTGATACCCGTTCCCATTAAGTATGCTATTTATAGATGGGGAACTCTTGCCGGCCAACATGAGACAATTGAGACTTTAAAATTTTTGTGTGATGATGAATTGTAACATCCATACACGGAAGCACACAGAATAAACATACTTCACAAGGAATTACTATAAAGTTAATTTTATGTGTAGCTGGCACACAAGTAGGAAACAGAACATTTCCAAGACTCCTGAAGCCCATCTCATGTCCCTCCTGATAGTTATTATTCTCTCCCCCACAAAGCAAATCACATAGCTTTTACGGTTATCAATTCCTTACAGTTATCAATTCTCTAATTTTATTACCCAACCATGCATCCCAAAGCTTTGAATTCTACCAATTTTTGTACATTATGTAAGTCAGACATCATTGTATCTTTTTTTTTTTACATCATTGTATCTTAAAAAAATCTAGCTTCATTTGCTCTGGATTTTTTTTTTTTTTAGATTTACCCAAAATCTGTAGCTTAGTCTTTTTTCATTGCTCTTTAGTAGTCCATAATATGAATGTACAATCATTAACCTATCCATTTGGTTGATGGGTATTTGGAGGATCTGTTGGGTGTTTTGGTTATTATGGATAATGCTATTAGGAATATTGTTGGTGAATACACACATTTTTAGTGGATATGTACGTGACAGCAGAGTTGCTCAGTTGTAAATACTGTATCTTTTTTTTGTGTGTGTGCTGGGGATCGAACTCAGGGCCTTGTACTTGTAAGGCAAATACTCTAACCACTGAGCTAAATCCCCAGCCCCTGTATCTTTTCAAGTGAGTAGATAATGTCAAATTTTCTTCCTGACTCTTCTAATTTTTATTCTTACCAACATTTTATGCAAATTTCTCTTGTTCTATATACTAACACTTGTCAGAATTTTAAACTGTAGCCATTGTGTGGTATCTCACTGTGGTTTTAATTTCACTTCTTCCTGATACTAGTGGAACCATATACCCTTTTGCATGTTGGTTGGTTATTTTGTATATTTTCCTTTTTGAAATGATGATTGAAATCTTTTGGTCATTTTACTATTTGGTTGCTTGGCTTTTTCTTTATTGTTTTGTAAGAGCTCTTTATATATTTGGGCAAGAGACCTCTGCTGGATATATATATGTTGTTAAGTGTCTTCTCCCATTCTGTGGCTTGCCTTTTTATTCATTTAATGCTGTCTTCTGAAGATGAGAGTCTTACAGAATTATCTTACAGATTTTAACACAGACCATCTAGTGGAAAATAAATTCAAACTTAGTAAAACGAATTTACACTGGGTCTCTGGCTAAAGTTTGGCTAAAGAATGGTATTTAAAACAGAGTAAGCAAAAAAATTCTATTCTTTTCACATGAAAATACATTATGTTTCATTCTGCCACTTGGTGGTGCCACAGAAAACAAGCTACAATTTAAAAACCTACTGTTCTGAAAATTTAAAGAGTAGGACTTGGCTATTAGCAAACAGAAGAATATAAACATTTTAAAGTTTGTAATCCTCTTGCACATTATAATGGATATAATGTAGATTCAGCCTTTCATTATAAAGTTCCCAGCTTACTCATAGCCACACAGGAACCCAGGAGAGCACAAATAATTTTCTTTTCAATCACGAAAAATTCCAAGTAGCTAAAATACCAACATAACATCTCTAGAACCTAGATAATAAATATTAACCCTCTGTCATATTTAAAAACTTAAAAAACTAAAGCTTATGTTTCTTTGTTCCCTCCAGTTTTAGCACCCCTCTCACTAGAGACAACCACTACCCAGAATTTGATGTTTGTCCTTCCGGTTGTTGTTTTTGTATTTGTAGTACATGTTCACATGTCTGTGAACAATATGGATGTTACTTTATATTTTTAAAAAATCTCTATACTACGGTAGGGGCTGGGGATTTAGCTCAGTGGTTAGGATGCTTGTATACTGCAGGGTTTGTTTTTTTTTAATATTTGACATGTTGTTTTGACATAGATATGGGTATATAGACAGATCTAGGCCATTAGTTTTAACTGCTATATTGTACAACAAACAGTAAGTCCCCAATTTACAAACATTCAAGGTGTGAACTTTCACAGGTGTACAGTGTAAGACTCTGTCAGCTTAGAGGAAATCCAACTTGGAATCCGACTTACAAACAATTCTCCCGACAGAACTCACTTGTTCCTAAGTTGGAAATTTACAAACATGGTAAACATATACCTTGTATTTATGCATTCCTCTTTTAAAGAACATTTCAATGCTGCAATGAAATACAATGCCTAGTACAATTCTAAAAAAAAATTTAAATGAATGAGCAAGGCAACTTTTAATCCAAGCAAAAATATAAATATTTGTTTTTTAAAACTCAGATGAGTTTTTGCTTTTTTTTTTTTTTTAAATAACTGGTAACCGAAGAGATGGAGAGAGGAACATAAAAAGTATTAAGATGTGTTATGTACCTGTACCCACTCCCCATTATGAATGTAATTATGTAATGCAAACATGTACCAGTAAAAATTAAAACTGCTAAAGTCCACTCTACCTGCATGCATGGCAGGAATCACTATCTCACTTACCACTCATTACTTTCACTCACCCCACTGTAAAAGGCTGTAATGTGCGTGCACGGTGGAAGGGGTGGGCGGATGGACAAAAGAAATCTCAATGTCAAAGACAGTGAAGGTTTGTCTGGTCCGGAGCAGGGGAGAGTGGCAGCAGGGAGGCTATAAATTTGGGGGAATCCTGAGAGTTTACAGTGCTGGGCATATCTCGTGCCACCACGTCTGGATAACCAGATAGAAGAACACAGAGATCTTTCTGTCCATACTCCTTCTAAAAGATGGAACCATCGTCAAACGCCAGGCGGTTGCCATGGGAACCACAGAGGAGGTCGGCTAGAATTCTTGATGCTCTTAGAATGTTTCTTCTTCCGGTCTTCTGCTCTTCGCGACACCGCCTCTCTCCTCGGTCCCCCGCCCATCCTGAGGGCGCTCGTCATTCTCTTAGCCCCTTGACACTCCCCTTCGCCGTTTCGGGTCGCCATCTTGGCGCACGGTCCAAGATGGCGCCCGGGTCCCAGAGGCAGCGCCTGCGAGGCTGCGCGCACCCGTACTCCGCGTGTAGGGTGGGGCGGCGACGTCGCGACGTCTCCCCGCCCCCGGTGGTCGCCCCGCCCCCGGCCCCACTCCGCCTTCCTCCCGCCCCAGAACCCGGAAGTGGGGCAGGCGGAGGCGCGGCGGAGGCGCGGCGGCGGCGGCGGGGCCCGGCGGCCGGCGGTGGCTGAGCTGCCCCGGGAACGTGTCTGTGTTCGCGCGGGGGGCGGGGCTGCGTGGCCGGGTCAGCCCGGCCCGGACGGGCGGGGAGGCCATGGCCTCGGCAGAGTTGCAGGGCAAGTACCAGAAGCTGGCCCAGGAGTACTCGAAGGTACCCGTCGTGGGCGGGGAGCGAGGGGTCTTTGGCTCTGCGGCCTCGGTGGCCTTGGCCGCGACTCGTCGGGACGGAGGGGGCCGGCTGCGGGGCCCACGAGCTCGGCCCTCAGCCCTGCACCCCTCGGTCCACCATTACCGTGCCTCCACCTGCCGCTCCCCCGAGATGGGGCCGGGCGGTGTCTGCAGAAAGGAGCTGGAGTTTGATTCTTCCTCCTCACCGACGTAGCGGGCTTGGGACTGGGATGCCAGAAATGCAGGCTTCTGCCTCTGGTGCTGGCAGGGAGGGGAAGGGAAAGGTGTAGGACCGCCCCTCCCCTCGCTGCTTCCTCAGTTTCCCCAGCCCCTTGATGGGGAAGGCCTGACTCTTCTCTCTTCC
This sequence comes from Hystrix cristata, assembly GCA_004026905.1. Classification (NCBI taxonomy): domain Eukaryota; kingdom Metazoa; phylum Chordata; class Mammalia; order Rodentia; family Hystricidae; genus Hystrix; species Hystrix cristata. Next base: position 35,899 of record PVJO010000144.1, read on the forward strand.
CTTAAGTATGACGTGAGGATAGAGTCTTATCTGCTCCCACGTCAGTTTGGGAGGGTAGATAGTGTCATTCGTGTGAACTGCCTCACTAGGAATGGGTGGTTACAGATGTGTTCAGTGCTTTGGCGAAATGTTGTCTGGAATGGTTTTGACAGCTTGAGTGCTACTCCCCGGGGGGGCAGACCACCCAGCAGGTGCTCAGTACATGTTGAATTAAGCAAAATAGAGACCTGCCCCTTTGTCTTGTGTAGACATCTGTGTTTTAAATGGTGGAACTCCTTCCTTCCTTCCTTGGACAGGGGTGGTGCAGTTTCTGGGTAGGATGTTTCTGCCTTAGGAATATTCTAATGAAGTTATTTAAGAGGAATGCGACATCTTTGGAAATTCATTCAATAGTCTTGGCATTCATGGAGTCAACGGGAAGACTTAACCCCCTTTTTACAATTTGGAGAAATTGAGACCCATTTTTTTCTCCTTATGACTTAATTCAACCAATAATCAGCAAGGTGAAATGAAATATTTTTGAAAAATAAAACGTGCATCTAAATATACACACATCTTCACTATCAAATAGGAGCCTTTTGAAATACTGTGCTTATGTCAACAGTGCTACTGTCGGAAAACTGTTGGATTTTCATTTGAAACTGTCTTGGAGCCTGTGACACAGTGTCAGTGACGACAGGTTTTCATCCTCTGAAGGAGGAGTCCCTTCTTTGAAAGGCCAGAAGTTTGGAACAGATCCATAGGATGAACAGGAGCGAATGAAAGATGGCAGTGCTCAAATTTGCCTCTACTATTTTTGGTTGAAAATACTTCATGCATTTCCTTCTGACTGATTTTCTTCTCTGGAGAGTGAACTAGCTAAACTAGCTCAGAAGGCAATTCCAAATGGCAAAAGAGGAGTTCCGAAAGATGTTCTGAGCCGTGACTGCATTTCTGAAATAATTGTGTAGCCTCCCAAAGTAATTAAAAAAAAAAAAGACATCGATTTTAGTCTTTTGGACATGTAGGCTTGTTCAGTAGACACTCATCACAGCTTCCTGTGAGCATTCTTCTAGGGCCTGTTGCATGAGGCAGGGTTCCAGCTTCAGGAGTCACCTTTTATGTGTTGTTCAGACACGGTACACGGCTATGATACAGTATGACAAGTGCTTGTTCAGTGGAGGTGCTGGAGACCTCGTGATGGCTAAGGGGGAAGTTACTAAGGGAAGGGAGAAGGGAAAGGTGGTAACTTTCTAGGCAAAGGGAACAGCTTGTGTTTGCTGACATAAAGCTTCTTAGGATGGGAGAAAGTGGTGAGGCAAGGTTGGACCAGATCATGAAGGGTTGTGTATGTCAAGTAAGAAGTATTAACTTTATCTTTTGAATAATGGAGAAATAAAGGTTTTTTTTTTTAGTGGGGAAATGACATTACTTTTGGGAATGATTCTGGTGATATGTGGAGGATGGATTGAAATAGGGAGAGACTGGTGAAAAGAAGGTCAGACAACAGGCTGTTGAAATAATTTGGGGGAGAATGATATAAGATTAAATAGGGGCTGGGGATTTAGCTCAGTGGTTAGAGTGCTGGCCTTGCAAGCACAAGGCCCTGAGTTTGATTCCCAGCACCAAAAAAAAAAAAAAAAAAAAAATTAAATAAGGTTTGTGACTTTGGGAATCAGGAGGAGAGGTTTGGTCCAGGAATTGTGATTAACAAATACATTTTAGCTTGCCTCTCTTGTGAGTATGCTTTGTGCATGGCACTGGACTGTGGATAAAGAGTATGTAAGATACTCATCCTTGGGTCTCATTCATTCTTTGGGACTTAGTGAGTAAGGGAAGACTCAGAATTGACCCTGAAGCTATGAGATGAAGGGTCGTGACTCCCACTGATGGAATGAGGGCTGGGAGGAAAGATAGCCCCTTTGATGAAGCAAAGGAGTTTCTTATTTATTTATTTATTTACTTATTTACTTACTTATTTTTAGCAAAGGAGTTTTTTAAAGGTTAGATGCAGTCAGAGTTTAGGGTTAGAGAGCACATTAAAGTGATTCACATATTAGTTTAAGGTGATGTTTTGGGTAATTGCTGAAATTTCCTAGGGGACATGGATTGGCTGAAAGTGAGGACAAAGGCTAGTAATTCCCATAAAGAGAGTTGTGAGAGTTAATCAGGGCAGAAATGTGGGGAAGCACCTATGAGAAGGATATGGTAGGAAGAGATATTAAGGAGGCTGCCCGAAATTTGCCAAACTTGGGGTAATCTCCCCTGTTGGCCCAGTCTAGTTCTCACTCTTTTAATTTGAATGTGATTGAAATTTTAGAACATAAGAGACAGAGACTGATCAAAAGATTTTTTTTCATTCATTTTTCAGCACTGAGGATCAAACCCAGAGCCTCATGTTTGCTAGTCTTGCACTCTGTCTCCAAGCCACATCCTCAGCCCTCTCTGTGTTTTTTTTTTCCCTGTCAATTCTAATGGCAGACATTTTCTAGATGAGGTCTAAGTGCTCTCCAATCCTATGTCTATGGAAGGGGTGGTCTCCCTTGTGGTGCAGAAATTGTGGGCTGATAGGGAAATGTGGTTATACTTAGGATACTAAGGGAAAAAAAATTCCCGTTAATCTGTAAAGGAAGCTTCCATGTCAGGAGAGCAGCAAGCATGATTCCTAAAAGGACGTTTACAGAATCTTCTTTCTTTAGGCAAATCTCAGTTTATACCCAGGAAAGGGCTCTTCCCTGCTTCAAAACTGTGATCATAATCCTTCCTCCTGCGAAGATAACAGCAACAGCAGCAGCAACAGAAAACTCCAGAGAAGAAAGCCCCCATGGTTTGAAGAGCTCCCATAAAGACACCGAGAGTATAGCTAGACAAAAGGTAACCCATGGAGTCAAAGCAGAAGAGATTGCGAGGCACATAGCTAAAAGAGTGTTAGAGAGAGGACAGTAAGAGCGGAGATGAAGACTCTGGTGGTTTGAGGAATTATCAGGTCTCTATAAAATTCTCAGGTTTAGTAGAGTTTGGGGGAGGGAGAAGGTGTGCAGAGGCTGGTATTCAGAGGTTTTTCAAGTTAATAAGTCAAGGTGTAAGCTACCTCTTTGAGATGCAAGAGAATGCTAATCAAGGCCTCAGTTAATCCCTTATAGATTAAGAATTTTGTGTTTTCTATTTCTTCCACCACCTGCTCTGCTTCTGATGCCCTGGTGTATCTCCTTGTGAAGAGAAGGTGTGAAATGAGCTCTGTTCTGGTTCATTTCTCTTCAGCCTCCTTTCTTTTCATGAGCACTTTTGCCTGGTACCGTGGTGTGTGTGTAAGCAAGTTTCAAGATCTTCCCAATGTTTGTTTTACTCTGTGCTTCTCAGTGTGTGCCCTAGATCCTCATCATGAACATCATCTGGGGATAGATTAGAAGTACAGACTCTTAAGGGTACCTTGGACCTGCCTATCTGAACCAGTAGTGGGGTTATACCAAACCTCTGTGATTTGATACACACTGTGTTAGTAAGCCTTGTGTTACTGTGACAGGATTCCTGAGGCAGCTGACTTATGAAAGGGTTCATTTAGCTTACAATTTTAGAGGTTCCAAATCCAGACAGTGTAGTGCAGGCTTAGAGAGGACTGCCTCTTGTCTATTCATGGTGCGTGGTGAATAATACATAGGGTCAAGTGCTTGATTACATCTCAAGCCAGGAGCAGAGATGCACACCCAGATCTCACAATCCCCTTCAAGGGCACACCCGCATGACCCAAAGACCTCCCACTACATTTCACCTCCTAAAAAGGTGCACAGCCAGTCATAGTGGCACATGCCTGTAATCCCAGCACTCTGGAGGCTGAGGCAGTAGGATGGCTGCGAGTTCAAGGCCAACCTGGGATACATAGTGAGTTGGAGGCCAGCCTGAACTGCATAGTGAGACCCTCTCTCAAAACAAACAAACAAAAACACACAAAAAAGATGCACAGCAGCTCCCAGAATGACCAGTGTAGGGACAAAGCCTTTACACATGCACCTTTGTAGGGCACTTAACATCTGAACAGTACTAAACTTCGCTGAACTTTGAGGATCATTATTCAAAGAATATCAGTAAAATAGCTTTTGCTCAGATAAAGATAAAAGCTTGTTTTAAAGCTCTTTTGAGGCAGCTTTTAAGAACCATTGGGGAAGCAAAACAGCCATTATTTTGCCAATAGCTTTCTTTGTAATTGATACTTCTTTTGGTTATGAAGGAGATTGCCTTTGAGAATTTGGAATACTTGTACCCTTAGTACAGAGCTATTATCTTGGGACAGGGTCAGTTTTGATCTAGTGTGTTTGCTCTCCAGATAGCAAAACTTGGTGGAACCTGATTAATCACCCCCTGCTGTAAGAGAAATAGACTCAGGAACTAGATTGGAGGAAAATTGAGTATCAGGATTTTTTTTTAAACCTTCCTAAGTGAGGTTCACTACTAAAGTTGGATTGGAAAACAGCTTTGTGTCAGTACTATCCAATGGAACTTTCCACTACAATGAGAATGTTCTTTGTGCTGTCCAGCAGGCTAACCATTAGCCATCTGTGCTAATTGAGCACTGAAAACAAGGTTTGTGTAGCTGAGGACTGAATTTTAGGTTTTATTTAATTTTAGAGAAGTTAAAATGAAATGGTCACATGTGGTTATTTACTACCCCATGGGGCTGTCCTGTTTTAGACCCTAGATCAGTGTTATAACAAATGAAAATATGAAGGCCTCTTTAAGGTGCAGATACTGTTCAGTATGTCTGGGGTGGGGCTGAGATTGTGCTCCCAAGTAGTGCTATTCCAGCTGTCCAAAGGCCATACTTTGAATAGCAACACCTTAGAAAGACATGAGTGGCCTAATCTGGTCATTGCAGGAGCTCTGGACTGCCAGGGTTGGGGCTGGGGTCTGTCCTAGTGTGTCACCTTGGATGAGAGTAGGAGTAGGAGAAAGGATTCCTTAAAGAGCCAGTCTGAGAGATTTTTCCTGATCAGAGTCAAAATAACTCCATCCACTTGTACATGGCATGTGTCCTGCACAAACTTTACCCCCTTCCTGGGGTAGGAACAGGTAAGTAGTCAGAAAGATGAGGTGGTATCCCTAGCACATTAGTATACTTAAAATGATAGAACTGGGAAGAGGCTTCAGTATTATACAGGCCAGATCCTGGACCTGGGTTCTGCTGATAAGGTCTGAGTTGGGAAGGTGGGACTCAGGGTTTTGATGAGTCTGAGGGCTGGCCATTGCACATACTACTTTGTAATTAAGAAGGGCTGTGTGTTTAATATTTCATTGTGTAGGGTTGTAAAACATGTATAAATGTCAAGGTGTCCATTGCATGGAAACAGCCATGTGAAGGACCATGGGTTCAAGGCTAACCTGAGCTACTTACTGAGATCTTGTCCCAAACAAAACAAAACAAAAGAATGATTCTAACATAGAAGGTGGTTGTGGTTTAGATGAGAAGGCTCATGTTGGTGACTCATCTCTCTTTCCCCACAGAGTCTTCAAAGTTTGTGATTGGGGTCATAAATCCCTAGTGTTGTGACAGTTACCCATCAGAGATGGTCAGGGTAGGATCACAGATAGTTTACCATCTCTTTGTGTGTTCCTAGAGATGCAGGTGTGTGGCAGGCCCACTCAGGCTGGGTGTTTGCAGAACCAGTTGCTTAGGGTGCCAGATGTTAAGAGTTAGGCTCAGGGCTTGTGAGGTTTTGTGGTATCCCTAGGATCCTGAGATTCCAATTACTGGAGAATGGTCTTAGAACAGAACTGTTAAAATGAGGATAGTCTGTGATAGTTATATAATGCATTGCATTTAAATACCTTTTTTGATAGAAAAAAAATTTAAAATCCTGCAATTTTAAATACCATTTATATACAAGATGTAATTTTCTTCATTAGATGAATATTTATTAAGTGCTTTCTGTGTCTACAGCATTGTTCTTTCCTTGTAAGCAGGACATACAAGAGAGTATACCGTAGGCTGCACCGTGAAGAGCAGTGTTTGTTTATTTATTTATTTTTGGTGCTGGGGATCGAACTCAGGGCCTTGTGCTTGCTAGGCAAGTGCTCTACCACTTGAGCTAAATCACCAGCCCTGTGAAGAACAGTTGAAATTGGCAGATGCGAGGTGAACACAGAGACCATACATTAATTAGTAAATGTGATTTTATAACTTTAAAACTGAACAGATTATTAAGAGTAAGTGTGAAAGGAGCTGAGAAACAAGCTTACTGTTGGCCACAGGGAGTGGTTAGGGGAATGGCAGGTAAGAAGTGGGCTCCTAGAGGGATGATGGGACTTGGTTGGCCATGTGAAGATGGCTGTGCTTTTGAAGAAAAGAAAGCCAATCAGATGATGACATGACAACAGCAACAAAAAATGAGGTTTTAGCTGCTGGAAATAGGCTGCATGAGGAGAATTTTTCTGTGAATGGAAACTTCAGGGCAATTGGAGTCTCAGTTTCTCCATTGCGCAAGTGTGTGTCAGAGCCTCCCAGTGACCACCTGGTGCTCTAACTCTGCGGTGAGTGCTGGAGGGGATGAGGCCGGACTCTGAGCGCCAGCCCAGGTGCAGTCAGGAGGTGCCTGCTGGGAGCAGATGCAGGAGAGCACGTGTGCCCAGCTTTTCCAGGCTGTCCTTTTCCTAGCCATGAGTAATACATAGATGGGTATTTCAGAGGAATGTATCTCGAGCAGGAGCACCTTCTGTGAAGTAGTTTCACTGAAACTGTTTGTCAGTTTAGAAACTATATTTTCCAAAGGAAGGTCCAAGTCATTTTTTGTTGCAGACAGACTGAATGTGTCTGTTATTTGAAAGTTCCCGTTTGCTCTTTGGTTTGCTTTTAGTAGCTTTCAGTATTGCTTAGAAATTAAAGGTGAAGTTGTTTTATTTTTTTAAATTGGTATGGTCCTGATCTTATGAGAAATGATTAATTTGGTAGACTTCAAGCATTATCCTTACTCCTTAAAGCAGTCCTTATGAGTTCGAAATACTACGCAAAGAGGACACAAGCCAGAGTAGATCAGAATTAGGATAAGGGTATGAAGTGACACCTAGACACTGAAGAAGTATTGCTGTCCTTTGGTACATGGATTTGAAAGTATAATTCTGCTATCTAGGTAATATATAAGTTTGCTGATAGTGCTTAAAAGGTAGACTGCTACATGATAGAAATCAATATTAAGCTGATATTTCTCCCTTTTGAATTCTTAGAGCAGATTTTGCCAAACTTTTTCTATAAAGAGTTGAACAGTAACCATTTTGGCCTTCGGGCTGTATAGTTTCTGTTGTAACTACTCATGTTTCCGTCATATGCAGTATGTAAGTGAATGAATGTGGCTGTCTCCAGTAAAACCTTAAAACTGGTCACAGGCCAGTTTGGCCTGAAGGCCTTAGTTCGCTGGCCACTTTGCTAGAGAATTTAATGCCCATATTTTTTTTTTTTTGAGAGCAGGAAATACTAATTTTGCTGTTATTCTTTAATATTTTTGCTTTACTTTTATAAGTTCTTTGAAAACAGGGACCAATCTTTTACTTCATTCTCTCTCCCATATCATTTAGCACAATGCTTTACACCAGGCAAACTATAATAAATTATACTTGTTGTCCCTTCGAGTTCATTCTAAGAGCTGTTTTCATTTGTGGAACCCTGTATAGTTCAGAAAGTACATTGACAGGTTTCTTACATGGTTTTCCCAACAGCCTCAAGTGAAGGAGGAGAGGGTAGTTGTGTTCACCCATATTATAGACTATGTAGTATAGACCCTGAGGCTGAGGCTCGGCAGGTGAAATGCGTTTTCCAAGTTTGGATTGTCTAGTAAATGGCAGAGCAAAGATTTGGATCTGCTTTCCTTTCTGCCAGTAAACTGTGATCTTTAATTTTCTAAAAACAGAAAATGCTTATCTTTTTTATTCTTTTGTCTTAGTATCTTAAATATTCTGTTGAGTTTTAACCATTCAGTTTAGGTTCAGCATTCAGATATTCTTTCTCTTTTGGCTCAAAAGAGTCATTTCTGCCCTCTGATCTCAGGAGACAGATGCAAGCTGTGCAGATTTAGAAACAGATTTTTTTTTAAGCTCATAAATAAAATTATCCTTTCTTTGAGTTTCTTAGAGAGGAACCTAGTCCCTCATGGTTTCTATACTAAGCAGAATATTGTTCTATAAACTTTTTGTTTCCACTATTTTGGACTTGGGCGTTTACAGTTGGTATGTTTTTGTTCTCTGTGCTGAGAATATTTTTCTCTTACTACAGAAGTGGATTTTACCTGCTTAAACTCTGCTAGTCGTGGTTATATAAATGCGTGTATAAGTGAAAATTCATCAAGCTGTATGTTTTATTTGTATACTTTAAGGTTATATGTCAAGTTTCAATAATTAACTATGGAAAAAAGCTTAAGCTCTCTCTCTCTGTTTCTTTCTCTCTCTCTGCAAGGCTTCCCCCACCTACGAGCCCACTGCCTTTTCCCTTTCAACATAGCTTTGTAAAGTACTAGCCAGCGATGTTTAGTTGGCTTTATGACAATAGAGTCAAAACTGCTGAGCTCTGAGTCTCACTCATTATTGCTGCCTCACTGCTCTGTGTCTCAATTTCCTCACCTGTAAAGTGGAGCTAATTGGAATTCCTGCTTCACAGGATTGTGAGGCTAGAGGAGGTGATAATGGAAAACACTTGGGAAGGTGCCTGGTATGTATGAGCATTCAAGCATAAGTGGATACTATTACAGTTTTTAAATTGATCCTATACTTTAGGTGCTCATCTTAGGTCCTATATCTTAGGGCCTCAGCTGCTCCTGATAACAGGTCCACTGTTCTGAGGCCCTTGTGTGTGACAACAGTTGCATGTGTAGTATTAGGCACAATATCCTGATGCTCCACATTTTGATTTTCTGTACAGATCTGAGTCCCTAATTTGTTCAGTTATATCTGTTTTATAGATGAACAGTGTGCTAGAATTTCAAGGAAAATGGCACATTCAGAACCCTATTATTTGCTGTATTGTTTTTTATTTAGGTACATGAGCTGGTTTATGTAAAGAATGATGCATTAGAAGTTGGGTGATACCAGGTGAAGCTCTTTTTCTCATGAAGCCCTCCTTCCTTTGGGAGTGATTCCCTCTAGTGAGCAAGATGGTTATGTAATTAATCATGATTTCTCTCTTAGCCTTGATTTCTGTGGCGCTGAGCTTTAAGTTGAGATGGAGTGTACCACAATCAGGGAACTCCCCATGAAAATGTACAAATGAAATAAAATTCCTCTTTCTAAAGAATATGTTGGGAGACATTTTAGTCTTCTTTTGCCACTGTTTAGTTTTATGTCACTGGGGAACACAGCCTATGGGTCCTTATTTATAAAATGGCAGGTGGTATGCCAGCTTAGGCTGCGTGGTGAGACCCTGCCTCAAAAAAAAAATGATATCTACAACTCTTTTTTGTTGTCATATATATGTGTGAGAAGATACTCAGTGTAATGATTCCTATAAAATAATTGTCAGTGATTTCCTTGCTGTGATTATTTATATTAAAATTAATTATTGCTTTCTCTGTTTTTAGCTTCGGGCTCAGAATCAGGTCCTAAAAAAAGGTGTTGTGGACGAACAAGCAAATTCTGCTGCTTTAAAGGTATGCAACGGACCATTTGTGTTGTAAAGATTACATTAGTGTTCAGTGATGATGAAAGCAGGGAACTCAGCTGGTTTTCAGGGTTAAAGTCTCAACTCTGACACTGGTACACTAGGGATGGGGGACGGTAGTACTGTTTAACTTTCTCGCTTGCTTAGGTATGAAGATCATACATTTTTATTTCCTTAGCTAAAAATCACAAAAAGTATTATTTGACTTTATCTAATGCATTTCTTTGATACTTTATGTCCCTTATTTAGCTTAATCCAACTGGACTAAGAGGGCTTCTTGTCTGGTTGTCTCTTCATGGCACTCTGAGCAGCTGTGCTGTGCTCATATTGGAATCCCCATCCTTCCACAGAATTGGGGCCCTAACACCTGTATTTGAATGTGTGAACCACTGAGCTCATTAATCTTGCCTGTAGTTGTGCTATTTAATAGCAGTGACCTGTGTTAATTTGAATACTGTTTGAGTGATACATTTTACTATCAGCAGCTTTGTTAAGGAGAGAAATAGGAGGTGAAGGAATTTGTTTCTACCTTATTCTCGTAGGCATGTAATAAATACTGCTAGGTGATATTTTTAACTGAATAAAGTAATTCTAGGATATAGATTCTTTATTGGTCAGGTTTCAGTTAAATATACTGCCTGCCTCACACTTCTATTCTCTCCTGTCTTTGGACAGATGAGATTAGGATTCCTTTTCCTCTGCTGTCTTTGCGGAGTAGTCCTCAACCAATGAGAGTCCTAGGTGGCCCCATTCAGGTAGTCCAGACCCAGAAAGATGTCCTTTTACTTAGCAGGTGTTGGACAACATTCTGGAGAGATGTGGCTCTGAGAGAGCCCGGCTTAGTGCTGTCCCCACAGCCTCAGTGCTGAGACAGCTCAGAACACAGCACTCATGCCAGAGATCTTCTATAAAAGGGGAGGGATCAAGAGATGGAGAAAGAGAAGGGGAGAGGGGATAAAAAAATTTGAGATGTGTTATGTACATGTACCAACTCCCCATAATGAACATAGGCATTCCACACTGCAAGCGTACTAATAAACAACCCCAAAAGCTCTCTGTATTCAATAAACAACCCCAAAGCTCTCTGTACTCAAGGCACAGTTATTAGGGTGCTCTCTGGGTGCGGATTTGTTAGTAATGTTATTAGTTTACTGAAATCCCTGAAGAAATGATCATTATCTTTCCTATTAATGTTTCACACCCATTACTGGGGAAGGTATTTTGCAGCTTGGAGTAGCTGCTCCCCTGTTAGACATCCCTCCGTTGCTGGTTGGGTTTGACTGACTGTGTGATGGCAGTGCCTGCAGTGACGGTGACAGCTGGGATATCCGTGGGCCACTCACTGTGTGCCAGACATTTTGCCAAGTGTGATGTATCCATTATCTTATGAAGTGCTCACAGCGACTCTGTGGGAGTTGATAACGGTGTCATCCCTACCACAGAAACTGGAGCTTAGAGAGAGGCTGGGATGGAGGTCTTCTGAAGTTAGCGATTGGACATAACGGTGTCAGAGCCTTCCTCAACTAGTTGTGACTCACAGCAAAGTAAAGACAATGTTTTTTATTATTTGGAAGAGTGGTCATTGTGATTACAATACACTAACAATTGCCCGTTTGCTAGGTGAGAATGTTAGATGTCCTCTGTCATCGTAGGTTTTGATTTTATTGGCTTTGTCTCTTCAGCAGGTTGCTGGGTATGATAAATAGTCATTGATTTGACTTTTTAAAATCTGAGATATATGATAATTTAGACATGAGGTAGGGTTAAGGTTACCTGTGAACTTCAAATAAAAGTTAAAGACTTGCTAAACAGTAGATAGAAAATATATTTCTATGTAATAGAATCATATCGTTCTGTCTTGTCTAGCACTGCTTTCAACATGCAAGTACGGTACTATCAGTAGATTACAAACATCGGCCTATAGTTTTTAGGTGGCTATATCAATGTAGTTAAGTCATCTGATCATTAAAATCTGATTTCTTAGCTTTACAATTGTTTCTGTGAAAGTAATAAAAGCAGTCCTTTAAATATACAGTAAATAGGGCCATCTGTGTTTGATTTTCAGAACATCTAAATAAAATGCAGTTAGAATTATTTTTGTTTGTTTTCTAGTATTGGGTATTGAACTTAGAGCCTTCACACTGAGTTACAGACCCAACCCTTTTTTTTTTTTTTTTTTTGAGACAGAGTCTTGCAAAGTTACTAAATTGCCCACACCGGGTTCAGACTTGCATTCTTTCTGCTCAGCCCCACAGAGTGCTGGGATTACAGGTGTGTGCCCAGCTGTAATAGTGTTTTTTTAAAAATAGGACAAAAGTATTTCTCCTTAACTTCCCATTTTCTTACGCCATTATGGTAGAAATAGTATAAATTGGTCAGCAGAAAGTGCATTTTTAGTTTTTGTTCCTATTTTTACTTAATTTTAAGGTGAATTGATATAGAGCACTATCTTGTGCCCAATCTGTGTGTGTGTGTGTGTGTGTGTGTGTGAGAGAGAGAGAGAGAGAGAGACAGACAGACAGACAGACACAGGGTCTTGCTACACAGTATAGGGTGGCCTTGAACTTGCTGTGTAACCAGTGCTGGGCTTGAACTTGTTATCTTCTTGCCTCAGCCTCTCGAGTGCTGTGAAAATGTTTTTGTGTTATTGTAAAACTGATTTTTCTCTTTGGCAGATCAAAATAAAGTTTAAAAAAAGTGTTTTGAAAAGACTTCATTTTTAGGCTGGTGTATATAGCTCAATAGTAGAGCACTTGCCTAGCATATGTGAGGTCCTAGAGCAATACCCAGCACAACAAAAAAAAAAAAGAAAAAAAAAAAAAAGGAAAAAAGAAAAGACTTTGTTTTGATGGATTTAAATTCAGAGAGGACTTACTGAAAAAAAGAAATATAAATGTATTTCTTCTTATTCTTGTTCACTGGAGGGTATCATTAGTAAATCTGAGGTTCTACTAAAAAATTCAGGGTTTTTTCTTTTTTAGCTGTCCTAGGGACTGATCCTAGAGCTTTCCCATTGAAGTACATCCCCACCCCTTCTAATTTTTTTTTTCTTTTTTTGAGGCAGGGACTTGCTACCTCATTAGGTTGCCCAGGTTGGGCTGGACTTGTGACCCTCCTGCCCTAGCCTCCCAGCAGAGTCCTGAGGTGCTAGGCGTGTGGCTTCACACCCAGCTAATTTGTAGACTTTGTGTCTGCTCACTGTCATAAAATTAACATTTACTTTTGGGTATTTTACTTTAAATTAGTGGCAATTTGTTAAAAACAAGAACTGAAATGAAAACCATACAACTTGAATTCTGTAAAGCGAGAGGTTTTGATCACACTTTGGTGAAACAAAGATTTTATTTTTAATTATCTCTAAACCTCAGGGATAAACCGTGAAGAATGATCTGTTTTCACTTTGATATAGGAACAACTGAAAATGAAGGATCAGTCATTGAGGAAATTACAACAGGAAATGGACAGCTTGACATTTCGAAATCTGCAGCTTGCCAAGAGGGTGGAATTGCTTCAGGATGAGCTAGCGCTAAGTGAACCTCGAGGCAAAAAAAACAAGGTAGGCTCAATAGGGCAAGTTAGTGCAACCTTATCATGGGTGCAGACTGTGGTTTTGCTTTTTCTTTTTTTTTTTTCTTGTGTTTTTTTTAGACTGTGGTTTTAACAGCAGACCCTGCCTCCAATTTCTCTAATGTTCTATTATTTTATCTGAATATCGAGTCAAGAATGCAGACATTTGCTGTTAATATATGCTAAATATTAGGGGCATCTTCATACAAAAGCCAGTTGTAAAGAATTAGCCACAAACATGCACATAGTGGCTGGAGATTCAGTGGCTGGAGAAAGTCAGTGGAATAGCTCATATTATTCAAAATGTTGATATCTTTTCAAAAAAGTTTTCCAAGTTGCCATTAACCTAAATTGGGACAAATAAAATGAGAGATATTGTCAAGTTTATCTAAAGTAACAGTCGAAAGGCTCATAGATTTCAGTTTGGGTTTGTAAGTTTACTGCAATGCCAATTTGGTGTACTTGTCTTGAAATTTAAAAATAAATGTTTTCCCTTGTAGTCTTATATGGTCATCGGCAAGAGTCTTACTCCTTTAAGATGGGTGATCTAGTACTTTGGAAACTTGTATGATTGAGAGGTTGGTTTTTGGTGGGGGTGCAGTACTGGTTAGTGATGGGATCTCTAAAGACGAGTACATGGGTAGAGCTGTACCCCACAAGCCTGTGGGCTGGGGCAGGAGAAAGGAGAAGGAGGCACACAGTACTTGGAGGGAAGCACAGTGTGGAGAAGAGAGCTCGGACTCTGCACTTCGGCCCTGGCCTGAATTCTTTGCCCGATAATTAGAAATCTGTGTCTTCGATGGGCTTTTTGACCTTGTGACCTCTGTCTCTCCAGCAGCAGGATGCAGCTGAGAGTTTCAGGCTTGTTGTGAGGATTAAAAGGGATCATGTGAAAGTGGCCAGGATTATATTTGCCATATAATATGTTACTACCTTTCCCATATGCATTTCCCTGCATGGAAAGATTCTCTGGCGTGCTAGTGCTCCAGCAGAGGAAGAGAGAGAGGGCTTAACAGCATGAATTAGATAGTGCCCCTTGAGAAACTCAAAATGCACATGCCCTGGAAATTCAGCAAGACCCTTGCAGAGGAAACAGCTCTCTAGACTTCAAACATGCACATCAGATTGTGAGTGTACCAGATTAGTGCTGTGTAGCAGAGGTGTGGATAACACTTATGGATTAGTTTTAATTAAAGCTCTCCAAATTTGGAAGCACTGAGGACTCTGAATATGTCATTCGGTAATATTCCTTCAGCATCTCTTGTGTGCACATATCATGGACAGTTAATGTTTTTGTTTTTTTTTTAATTTTATGCAGCCGTTCCATTTTCAAAGGGCCTTTAGTCACTGATTTGTATTAGGTCAGTAGGTGACTTCATTTTAAGCGAAGATTGAGGATACGAAAATGGGAGGGAAGGGTGGTGACTGATGCGTGAACACAGCCTCATTGTTAGCGTCCCTCAAATAGTCTCAGCTCGATGTATTACAGGAAAACAAATGTGCATTATGAGATCTTTTAAATAGTGGTATTCTTCTCAATAGAAAAAGTTAATATTAGTAGAAAAGCAAAAGTAAGGGATTTTTCATAATATTTGAGCTTTTTTCTTGTGTTTATTTATAATAGTTTTACATGGTTATGTTTTTTAAAAAATTTGGAAGTCCACGTGAATTTCTGTGTAAACTTATCTTTGTGAATGCTGTTACCTAATTTCTTGGAGGAATTTAACAGCACAAACTTAGGGAATTGCTAAAACTCATTTGGTTTGATTTCAAACCAAACATTCAAATTAAAATATTTATTAGTATATTTATATTGCTAGTTTCCTGAGTCTGTTGTATCTTCCAGCAGAATTATTTCTGAATTCATCTGTAAAGAATAATGACCTCATCTTTTTTCTTCTCTTTCTGTCTCTCTCTCTCTCTCTCTTTTAAGCTTTTCTGTCCTTTGCAACATTTGCAGTTCCACTTTGTGTCCCATGGGAAAAGTTAAATGATGGTCTGTGTACCTTTTGGAGGGTTGTTTGAGGGTGGTGAACGCATAGAAGAGACAAGCTGCTAAGGGGATAGAGAATCTGTGTACTTAGGATGTTTCTTAAAGGATGAAAGTTATGTGGACATAACTTATTCTTTCCTTCAGAAAAGTGGAGAGTCTTCTTCTCAGCTAAGTCAAGAGCAGAAGAGTGTCTTTGATGAAGATCTGCAGAAGAAGATAGAAGAGAATGAACGATTGCATATACAGGTGAGGAAAATCTTGTGGGTTTTTTGTATCAATTTTAAAATGGGTCCTATGATCTAGAAGGCAGAAAAACCAATGCAAACAGAGTGCTTTGTGTCTGTATTGGTTTTTACTGTCTGCTGTTTCTTTAAGTATATATGTCAGCGTCATTTGCTCATTTCTGAAATCTTATACTTGTCTTGATATGGATGTGTGCTTTGAAGTTTATGCATTTTTAGAGGACAGCAGGATAGCTTTGTAATTTAACTCAGACATATACTGTGTATTATATATTCTTCATATTACAGAGGAAATGGTTGGAAGGATCATTTAGGTAGGGGCTTATCCATAACTAGTATTTGCTTTTTTAATTTATTGATGTTGATTTTTGTCAGTACTCCTCTTAGACCATAAGGTCTTTGAGGCTGTGAGCCAGGTGTGTTTTGTATAACCAGCTCCAAGACAGAGTCACACTTAGGACAGTCGCTCAAATATTTATGGAATATTGAAAAGTTAATGCCATTGAGTAGTATTTCCCCATTGCTATTGGTGTGCTCCAAACCACAGAGCATATTGTAAGAGTCATTGTGTAGTGTGTCAGAGTTTAGCTTTTGATTTTTTTTTTTTTTTTGGTCAAATGGTGGTAAATATACACTAATTTTTAGTCTTTAAAAAATCTTTAAAAGGTGAACTTTTGATCTTGGTGCATTTTGTATCTAAGTATTATTAATTTTTAATTAGTATTAGACTCATTAAGAGAAAGAGCTTTGCCTATTTTGGGAATAGCACCTATTTTGATTATTTCATTGTGGAAGTTAGTGAGTAGATGAGTTATACCCTAATCAGTTGAATTCTGTGTGATAAAAAATACTTAAAGTAGAAATTCATGAAATGACAAGGAAAGAGATACAGGCTCTGGAGTAAATTAACTGTGTTTAAATCTTATTTCTGTAATACTTTAACTATGAGACATTAGATGAGTTACATAACCCTTTCAAGCATCAGGTTCCATATTTCAAAGGACAGGTAGTAAAAGTACTACCCCTGTCAGCACTGGTGGAGCATGCCTATAATCCTTGCATTGAGGGGGCTGAGGCAGGAGGATCACAAGTTCAAGGCCCACTTGGGCAACTTAATGAGACCCTGTTTCAAAATAAACATTGAAGGCTGGGGGTATAGCTCAGTGTTGAAGACCCTAGATCTGATCCCCATACTGTCAAAAAACAAAAAGAAAAGAAAAATGAAAAAAGAAGTCCTACATCTAGCATACTAAGATTAAAGGAGATCATGCCTGTTGGGTTTTACCACAGAGAGCATATGGAGCTGTAAGGAAGTAGTGCAATGACTAGTCTCCATCAGTGTTTCTTGTTTTTACATATTTGGATATTGAGAAGAGAAAATGGTCTTACCTTTTCAGTTTTTCGAAGCTGATGAGCAGCACAAGCATGTGGAAGCGGAGCTGAGGAGTCGGCTTGCTGCCTTGGAGACCGAAGCGGCACAACACCAAGCTGTGGTTGATGGCCTGACCCGGAAGTACATGGAAACCATCGAGAAGCTGCAGAATGACAAGGCTAAGCTGGAAGTAAGGCCCCGGTGTGAGTGCATGTTATTAAAACACACCACAGAGGTATTAAATTGCAGTGCAGAGTTAGCTGTTGTGTGAGCTTGCTGCCTGAACATCTTGCTGTTGTGTTGTCTGCCACCTGAATGGTTGCTTTTCTTTTCCTCAGGTGAAATCTCAGACTCTAGAAAAGGAGGCCAAGGACTGTCGACTCCGAACAGAAGAATGGTATGTTGAAATGTGAATTCCAGGGGGCCCTGCAGTAGGAACCAGAAGTCTAGATTTTGGTTTTCAGCCCCTCTGTCATAGCTGGATCACATTTGAGATGAGGAGGTGGGAGCGGGTAACTTCCAGGGTTCTTGTCCCTTTTCTGGGGCCCAGCATGCTTGATAGGGTGGCTTATGCATTCGTCCTGGCTAGCAGGTGTTTTAGGATATGGGGTGCTCTGGGGCTCCCTACCGTGCACTGGATATTTTTTGTTTCAAACTACACTCAAGAAAGGGGCCTTCTGCTAGTCCTGGGTAGGAAAACTGACTAATAATCATTGTGCCAAGCTTTTTATGGTGCATTTTGAGTAAAACAGGGTAATATGATCTAGTTTAGAGATTACTAATTCTTTTTGTTTTGTTTTGTTTTTGTTTTTGTTTTGAGACAGGATCTCACTGTATAGTCCAGGCTGGCCTTGAACTCGTTATGTGGCCCAGGCTGGTCTCAAATTTACAACAGTCCTCCTGCCTCAGCCTTCTAAGTGCTGGAATTACAGGCGTGTGTCACCACACCTGGCTGAAATCACTACTTCTTAAAATGAAAGTAATATTTACAGTATGTGCTAACATCATATTCTAATGTTTATTTAGCCTTCTAAGGTTTTAATAGGATCAGTGAGATGAATTTCTTCATTTCATTTCGGTTGCATTAGTAGACTTGCATGTGTTTCTTCAATGTGCTCTTCTTCAGTGTACTTCTGCTCAAAATTGAATCAAAGCAGAAATTATGAGCTTTTGAGCTCAAGGTGAAAAAAACAGATTTAATATTTTCAAAATTACTAGTGATACTTGAGTAAACATGTATGTGTTACAAAGAGAAAATTATGGTTTCGAAGTAACTGCGAGATTACTCTGAACTGTGGGAAACAAACTCAAGGTTGCATAGGATATTGGGATTATGATAAACTCTTCCAGATTTCCATATTGTCCTATGGAAGTCTCAGGGCTTTGGAATGTAGGAAGGGTATTTTTCTTCTCTTTATCTGTTAGCAAATCCGTGCCAAGAGGGTCCCAGATGTCAGGCTCAGAGCAGAAAGTCTGACGCCAGCTGCTGAGGAAACAAGCAAATGACTTTGATTCACTGTCTCATGGGCAATAATGTGGTCTTGTGTTTTTTCTTACAGTCAATTACAGCTAAAGAATCTTCATGAAGATTTGTCAGGTAGATTAGAGGAATCATTAGCAATCATCAATGAAAAAGTACCTTTTAATGATACAAGTAGGTATCGTGTAAAGTTTTCCATTATTTGCAACTTTGACCCTCTTTCTGTTAGCCAACTGAGGAAAATAATTTCTAATCTGTTGGCAAAAAATTGGCCCAACAGAGGGTTGCTTTCTTTTTGTTCTTTCAACTAGCTTTGACTCTCATATTTCATAAAGATTTTAAGTTATCTGGTAACTATTCCAAAGCCAGTCTTCTTAGATGAAGCCCAAATACATACCTTGTTTGTATTTATCACATCCCAAGGTAGAAATCAACCTGCACGTAACATAGTTACATATTTGTATATGCAGAGTTGCTCATGATGGGAGGGGCTGACGGTGGTGTGAATCTTCATCTGTCCCTTGTCAGTCAGTCCCTGGTGATACTAGGATCAGGCTTGGGTAAGCCCTGCATCCTGTTCATCCTGGGGGTGGTGTGGTAACTGACATACCCAAGAGCAACAAAAAGAACTTTTTGAAAGACTGAAACAATACCTTTTATGTGTAATATATGTCAAATTTATAACCTTTAGACAAGAATTAAGTCGAAACTGTGAAAGCAAGAGAAATATTTAATTGTTGGATTTTGAAACTATTACTAGACATTTCCTTTTTCTATATTATATTAATTTTCCAATTAATATATTCCAATTAATTGACATTTCCTTTTTCTAAATTCATGTGACTGAAATACATTTTTTACATCCCCTAAATTTTTCTTAGGGAAGATCTGAAAAAAAAATAAGAGGAAAGAGAAGAAACCACAGGAAAATAACAGTTTGATTTAACACTAAAATTGGCACATCATAATTGTATTTAAAAAACCTAAATTCCCCTTTGAAAACACATCTCTTTGTAGCTTCTACATTAATTAATTAATTTATTTTATTTTATTTTGGTGCTGGGGATTGAACTCAGGGCCTTGTGCTTACTAGGCAAGCACTCTACCCCTGAGCTAAATCCCCAAGCTCTCTACATTAATTTAAATGGTTCTTGCATACTTTGATTCCCTGGTTTTGAAACCTTGGCATTTCATTTTTTCTTTAATCCTTATATCATTTAGTTGTCAGGTTCTAATAACTTCCTTCTGAACCTCTTTTGTAGTTTTCCTTGCTTTTCTAATACTAGTTACTACCTTGCTTTAAGTCCTTATCATGTCACATAGTAGGTTATTACTCCTATTTATTTATTTTTGGTTTTTTCAAGACAAGGTCACCCTATGTAGTTCAGGCTGGCCTTGAACTCAAGATAAGCCTCTTGCCTCACATTCCTAAATGCTAGGATTACAGGCATGTGCCACCACTCCAGCCCTTAGTCCAAAATATGTAGAGATCTTTGGCTGAGTGCTTGGGTAGCATAGGAGATGCTCAACTTCAGAAGACAAAAATCTGTATACTCAAGGAACTTCTGGTCTAGTAGGGTAAAGATAGATGTAGAAATGTCTGTATAGGAAGTACAAACTAGACTGTGCCATAAAGAAGTGCTTGGGGTTCAGGGGAGGGAAATAATTATTCTGGTAGTTGTTTGGGTAACCTTCTCAGAGGAAGTGTGTTTGAAGCCAGGTCTGTATCTAGGGGCAGGTTTTATTGGGAAGAAGGAAGGAAAACAAGCTAGAGAATTGCATAGAATGTGGTATGTCAGATGAAATGGGCCACTATGGCCTCTGAAATAGTAATGAAGCAGACTGGGGGGCGGGTAGGATATGGAGGGTAGTGGCAGGAAGGTTCTGAAAGGGAGGGTGGGACTGGGCCTTAGAGTTCTGGGCTAGGGACTTAGGACTTCATTCATAAGGCTATCAGGTTGCTGGGGAAGGTCGTCCTGTGGTGTGTATACTCACACAGGTAATCCAGCAACAGAATATACCCCATCTTGGCATGGGAGAAAGGGAGGCCAAGACCTTTGTGGCAATAGTCCTGGTGTGCTGTCATGGAGACTTGAGCCTGTGTTGTTGGGTGCAGAAGATCTTGTGAGAGGAGAAGGAAGATCCTGGTCCTTTTAGGGAGGCCTGGGAGAGAAAGGACATGGTGAAGGAGGAAGATGGTGGTAGAGTTGACAGAAGTTGTCTTAGTTACTTTTGTCTTTGTTGAGACAAAATACCCGACATCTGCAAGTTAAAGGAGGAAAGGTTTATGTAGTGCATACTTTGTAGAGGTTTCAGTTCATAGTCACCTGGCTCTAAGGTAGGACAGCATGGCAGAGGGGCCTTGCCAAGGCAAAACAGTCCATGGCATTGCAGGTGAAGGCAACAAAGCACCAAGCAAGCCTGCCTCCTTTCTGTCCCTTTATATTCCATCCAGGCTACAAGATAGTGATTAGTGCTACCTACACCCAGTATTACCCAGCCTAATCCAACAAAACATACCCTAGATCCAGCCACCTCCCAAAAGATCCACTTATGAGCACATGAGGCTTTGGGGGCACATCTAGACATGGGCCATAACAAATAAAAAGTACATGTGTTAGTCAGCTTCCTGTCATAGCAAAAGCATTGCTGAAATAATGCACCAGGCTGAGGGGTGGGATCAAGGCCCCCAAGAGGCCTGGTAGAAGAGGGAGGTGATGAGAGACGATGGAGAGGAAGCTGGTTTTGGCCCTGGTATCATTCTGGTCGCAGATGTGGGCAGAGGAGAGCAGGTTTGAGTGGCCGAAATGGGGAATAGAGGCGAGTGGAGTTAAAGATTATTTAAATGAGGGCTGGAAGAAGTATGGGGCCAGGTGTTAGGAAGCTATCAGGCTGATGGCAGCTTTTAGTGCAGAGAGGAGGACTGAGGAGGATAGAAAGACATCCTTGGAAAATTGGGTTGAGTCACTGGGATCAGCAGCAGCAGATGGTGATAATTTCAAAACATTGGAACGTTAGGAAAACCAGTATTTTTGGAGGATTAATGTGGTGGCCATGTGAGTGGTTATTTTAGAAGGGAGAGTGATTGTTTATAGCAAGAACATTATGAACCTTTTTAAGTAAACTTGATAAGCCCCCCAAAAGTATTTGAAATGATTTCTCTGAAATGGAAACTTAGGAAATGTCTGTTTTCTTGTCCTGAAATTAAAAAAAAAAAAATTTCTGAAAGCTCTATTATATATGGGGAACCACTGATTCCATATAAATTCTGTAATTCTCCTGTACTATCATTCTGATATTGATCATTTTAAATTCTTATGTAAATCTGATTTTGCTACAGAGCATTCATCATTTTGAAGTGAGGCTGTTTTTCTATAAGTGTAAAATGGGAGACCTAATGCCCATTATTTCTGTTTTTTAGAGTACGGTCAATATAATGCCCTCAACGTTCCGCCCCACAATAGAAGACATCAGGTAAAGGATGAAGTTCATGTTTTTATGTTTAGCTACATTTATGTCAAACTTTCCAGAAACGAGAATTAGTTGTTTAGGCATCTGTTTAGTGTGCGATGCTATACATTTTTACATTGTTATACATTTCTTTAAATTGTATAACTTGCTTTTTATTGAATTCATAAGGAATACAGATTTTTGATATCTCTGTTGTCTGGTGACATTAGAACTGAATTATGAGATGCCTTGCTGTTTTGAATCATGCTTTTCTTTTAGGTTAGTGGACCTTGCTTTAAATGTGTAGGTTAAGTGGAGGAGGTGTGTTTGCCAAAATTGGGGGCTGTCTAGTGTACTTAGGTCAGAGTGCTATATTAAAATTCAAGTGGAGCCGGGTGTGGTGGTGCATGCCTATAATACCAGCACTTGGGAGGCTGAGGCAGGAGGATTGTCATGAGTCCAAGGCCACCCTAGACTACTTACTGAGTTCAAGACCAGCCTGAACTACATTGCGAGACC
This sequence comes from Hystrix cristata, assembly GCA_004026905.1. Taxonomy (NCBI): domain Eukaryota; kingdom Metazoa; phylum Chordata; class Mammalia; order Rodentia; family Hystricidae; genus Hystrix; species Hystrix cristata. The sequence goes on from PVJO010000144.1 coordinate 58,132, forward strand.
CTGTCTGAATCAATCAATCAAATAAAATAAAAATTCAAGTGGGAGCAAATGAATTATAACAAGGCATTAGCACACTAGACTTCAAGTGTTTTCTCCAGAAGCAGACTTAATAAATAAAATTGTTTTAGAATAGTAACTTGGTGATTGACTTCAACTGTGTACTTTTCCTTTTTAAAGCTGAAGATGCGAGATATTGCTGGGCAGGCCCTGGCTTTTGTTCAAGATCTTGTGTCCGCCCTTCTGAACTTTCATACCTACACAGAACAGAGGATTCAGATTTTTCCTGTTGACTCTGCCATAGACACTATATCACCATTGAATCAGAAGGTACTTTTTTCTCAGTGTACTTTTTGCTGCCCTGAACAAATAGTGAGTTACTTGTTTTTACACCACTTCTGTGCATCAGCCAGGTACTATGGAGGACAAGAAAAAACTGGAAGTCATAGTCTTTACCCTCAAAACAGAATATGGCAAAAATGGAGAGTTTTTTTAAGAAAATAAATACTAGGGGAGATGTTGGAAGAGCTAATTGTGAGTGAGTGGTGTGGCCAGTGAGCGGCATGAGATCCTCAGGGAGGAGAGGGAGCCATTAGAGGTACATCTAGGAAGGATTCTTTGGGGATTTGAGTGGGCCTTGGATAGTGAACAAGATCAAGTAGGAGGAGGGAAGAGGCATGGATTTGTCCCCTGGAGGAGGGAAAGACGAGAGCAAAATCAGGAAGCAAGAAAGCATTGGGGGAGATGGAAGAAGAACAGGGCTGAGGAGGGAGAAGGGAACGAGCACTGTCCTGGTGAGTGCAGATGGCTGCGGTGTGTGGAAGGTCTCCGAGAGCAGCCATTGCATCTGGGTACAGGATCGAGGCCTCTGCAGCCTTTTGACTGGGGAATGACACAGGGAGAAGTGCTGTTTTATTATTGGAAGGGTAATTTCCTGCTATTTTTCTCTCTCCATATTTGTAGTTGCTGTGTAATTTTCCACACTGGGTGTGCTTATACAATAAGTCCCTGACTTACATACACCTGAGTTGTGAACTTTCACAGGTGTACTGTAGGAGACTCACTTTGTGAGCTTCTTAATGAATCTGATTCACAAACATTCTCCTGGAATGGATTTCGTTCATAAGTCGGGAGCTTATTGGACACGAAAGATCTGTGTGGTGTAGCTGACCTTTTTCCTTCCTATTGGGTACAGAGTAGGAGTAAAAGTGCTCACCCAGTTGTGACTGGAAGGTGTCTTCAGGGTTTGTAAGGCTTAAACAAGGGATCAGAAGAGGTTCGAATGTCGCTTCCTGTAGTTCATGTGACATTTTTTGGCCTTATAGATTCTTCTTTGTTTCCTTTTTTTCTCTTTTTCTCCCCAGCTAATTCTAAAAAAGGATTAAAGTAGACTGCAAAATTTCATTTAGGTGATAACATAAAATGAGTGTTAATGAGTGCATTAGTTACATAGTAAGATTTGATTGGGGCTGGGGGATCTGATCACTTACATGCACTGTGGGTTAGTGCTGGCTGGTGACTGGAAGCCTCAGTTTCTCATTGTGTGCATAGTTCCTGGCAACCCACTTTCTCTAGAGAGACAGATTCATGAGAGAGCAAGGTGGAAGCCACTCTGTCTTTTTTGATACTGCCTGGGCAGTCACATAGCATCACTTCTGCCATATTGTATTGGTCCCGCTCTCTGACCCTGAAATAGTATGAGAGGGTTGTACACAGGTGGAGAATATTTGGGGATCTTTGAGCCATCTTGGAGACCACCTGTCACTGAGAGGAACTAAGGGATCTTACTGTTGGTGTGTCTGATGCTTGCAATCTGAAATGAGTCATGCCACTCCTCCTGCTCAGTCTCTTTGTCCCCACTGGTCTTGTGCATCAGGCAGTATTTCCAGGGGTTGAGTACTGTTTGCGTCTCCAGTTATACAAAGTGCCTGTTGGCAGAGCAAAGGCCTAGATTCTGGAGTCAGACTTCCTGGGTTCCCAGGCCAGTTTTGCCATGTTCTAGCTATTTACTGGTAGTCTCTCTGTGCTTCCATTTCCTCATTTTTAAAACGGGTAGAGTACCAACTTCACAGCTATTCATGTTTGAATATTAAACGAGACAGTATGTGTAAAGCACTAAGTTTACATAAACACTTGTAAAGGTTAACTCTTATCATCCTTACCCCTTACACACATCAAGCTCAGAAGGTAGTACTTGGTTTTCATTATTTTTGGTCAGACTTTACAAATCTATCGAAGCTCATAAAAATTAAACTTTGGATCTTCGAATTCTCTTTAAGATCACTGTGGGAAAAGCTTTCAAAAAACCTGCATAGGCAAAACAGTATTGCCACATTTTAATGTACTCCTACTTTCTATAATATCGAAATGTATTTTCTATTTAATATTGGTTCTTTGCCTATTAATGGAATTTTATTTTAGCTTGTTGTCATTTTACACCCACAGGGCTAGAATCAAATGTGTTAAATGTTATTTGTTTGGAACACTCATTATTTTGAAGAATTCATATACTTCTCAATATTTTACCTTTAGTGCTTTGGGCTATTAAAGGCCCTGTGTGTTTTTTCCTGAGATAGTTCGTGAATGAAAATTACCCTTTTGCTTCCAAATTGTCTAGATGTCTGTAGGATGTTTTTTCTCTGAATCTGTTTTTTGGTTTTTGTTTTGTTTCGTTTTCATTTTTGGTGCTGGGAATTAAACCCAGTCCTCTCTCAGGCTAGCCTAAGATCTACCACTGAGCTGTACCCACAGCCCCTGCACCTGTTCTTCATACTGAATTAGTCCTTTCACATACTAAGGTATCAGTGACAATTAAAGAAGTTTTTATTTATATTTTCATTTTGATAATTACCCTCCTGGTATTTGTTAACCTTGAATTTATATACAATAAAAATAAGCTGTCCTCAAAAGACTCGGTTTTTTTAAATAAAACAAGGTACTTGACATGGACTCTGTGTCATACACTCTTGGTTTGCAAACCTTTCTTCCTGGGAGCCCTGTGGAGAGGCAGGTGTTCCTAGAAGCTGGCCTGCTGGTGCTGGGTTGTCATGCGGGCCCCTCTCCATTTCCCTGATGTCTGGTTGTCCGCTGTGTCCCCTCCTCTGCTTCATCCATGTGGGATGGGACCTGGACTGGGGATACTATTTATAACTGTTAGAGGGAGCACCTGGGTAAAAGCCAGGTCTCCCAGAAATACTTCCAGAAGAGTTTAGGTCTAGAACTCAGTGGTTCCACTTACAAATGTGTTGATATTTGTTATTTTCCAGTAAATTAATTAATTCACAGTTCTTTTCCTCCTTTTTAGTTCTCACAATACCTTCATGAAAATGCATCCTATGTCCGCCCTCTTGAGGAAGGAATGCTTCATTTGTTTGAAAGTATTACTGAAGATACTGTGACTGTCCTGGTAAATTTATTCCTTGTTTTATTTCTGGAAGTGAGAGCTCCACTTTGTCTAATAGCACTTTTAACTAAGAAATTATTTTCTTTTCCCAGGAGACAACTGTGAAATTGAAAACATTTTCAGAGCATTTAACTTCCTATGTATGCTTCCTTAGGAAGATTCTTCCGTATCAGTTAAAAAGGTATTTCCGCTGGAAGTTAGGGAGATTGGGATCTGTGGGAGGGCCCTGAATCACCTGGAGTTAATAAAAGTGTAACATTTGCCCCTGTGCTTTGCCTGACCTCTGTACTGCAGCCGACTTGGACTTTATTGAAAAGGAAAAGTGTGGTTGAGTTGTGTAAACTGGTATTAAGAAAATTGAGGCTGGTATAGTGGTGCACACCTGTCATCCCAGCTACTTGGGAAGCTGAGGCAGGAAGATCACAAGTTTGAGGCCAGCCTGAGCAACTTAGTGAAACTGTTTCAAAATAAAAATAAAAAGTGCTGGAGTTGCAGCTCAGTGGTAGAGTGTTTGCTTAGCCTGTGGAAGACCCTGGGTTCTATCCCCAATATGGAAGGAAGGAAGGGGGGAAAGAAGGAAAAAAGACAATAAATTCAATTGTAGCTATGGTTTTCTTCAGTAGTTCTGTGTTGTGTGGTTACTGTTCTAACCACATAATGTTATTAATCAATCATTCGTTTGTTTGTTTTTGTGATATTGGCCTTTGAACTGAGGGACTTGTACATGCTAGGTAAGTGCTGTACTATTGAGCTATATTCCCAGGCTTTTCTTTTTCTCCCCGCCAGGCTTTTTAAAAAACTGGTTTGTTTTTTTTTTTTTTGGGTGCTGGGGATCGAACTCAGGGCCTTGTGTTTGGTAGACAAGTGCTCTACCACTTGAGCTAAATCCCCATCCCCTAAAAAATTTTTTTTGAGGCAGGGTCTCACTATGTTGCCAAGGCTGGCCTTAAACTTATGATCCTCCTGACTCAGCCTTTTGAGTAGCTGGGATTGTACGCATATGCTATTATACCTGGCTTGACCCAGTATTTTTAGTAATTGTGAATGGGACATACATTTTTAAAAAATCCAGTTTTGGGTTTTTATTATCCCTTTACTGTAAACCTCTAGATGGGAGTTATAGTAGTTGACTTCTGTATTTGGATCTATAATCTTTAGGTATCTTTGAAACAATATATTCTTGTTTTTATTATTGGTGATTTATTTAAGTTATAAACTAAGAACTTTAGCCCTCATAGGATATGTTTAGTGACCTCTAGTAGTCTACCTTAAATATTTCTGGAAAAACAGAAAAATTATATAAACATGTATTTATATGTATGTATGTATATCACTGGGAATTTGATAATGCTATTATACCTTTATACTTTTGATCTAAAATTATCAAGATTCCTATTTAACCTTAAGATTTATCCTCAAAAAAAGTCAAACAATAGTACTAAAATTTAAAGATTATATTTATTCTTAATAAAATACTGAATATAAGGTTTAGAATATATGCACATTAATTACTTACTAAAAATATAAAACTTCATTATTTAAAAAATTTTTCTTAAGAAGCATCTTATTTCATACTCCTAACCTGACAAGGTATTTCAGTAACCAATTCTGTGATTTATTCTTGTGAGGGGATTTTAGGAATCAATGAATTACTACTTAAAGTAATAATTATGAATTATAATTTCATTCATTTAGGGAGATGTGTCTACACAGATGGGTCTTCTGCTTTAGCACACTTTAGAAAAATGTGTACATGTCTTGAGAATTGTTTAGTGAGCAATTCTTTCAATAGGACACGTGAATGGGTCCAGTTTTATATCCAGTGAAATTTTGTACCGGTGCTGGCTGGGCATATTGAGTCTGACTTTATTAACTAGCTATTTATTTAGTATCAGAGTAATTTGTAAATGTGTCTTGTATTTATAAAACTTACACTTGGAAAATGTTAACTTTTTAAAACATTTTACTGTTTTTATTTACTCAGTGTTCAGAAATTTCACCCTCCCTTTCCCTGACAGTTCAGTTTTACAAAACTATTTACAAATTTCTATCTACAACTTTTTAAGTGTACAAATAAAGTGACATTTTTTCAAGTTAAAAAAAATTTTGCTCACATCCTTGCATGTGTTCAGTATAATTAAATTTTTTTAAAAATTGATTTTATAAATTTAACATTATAATTGAATATACCTTATTTGGGTTATGTTTAAGAAGATTTCGTTTAAGAACCATTGAGAAAGTATATAGTACCTGAAACATTTATACATTTTTATTTTATATTTGCTTTTATGTGATTACATTTTTTTTGTTTTGTTTTGTTTTGTTTTGTTTGGAGACAGAGTGTCACTATTGTAGTTCAGGCTGGCCTTGAACTCACAGTATCCTCCTGCCTCAGCCTCCTGAGTGCTGGGATTACAGATGTGTGCTCACCATGCCCCACTCTCATAACTACATTTTTAAAAACATTGGCTAAGTCTTTTCTTGATCAAAAGTTTCTATTCTTGGAATGTTTTGTCACATACGCTTTCAGCCTCCCTTGGGAGGAATTCATGTTTAGATTTGGGGGGCATTGGCTTAATTACCTCGTTAATTGATACAGGGATCTGTTCTTTGGTAGTAAATCGGCTCAGAATTGAAAAGAGCTGTCTGCCTAGAGTAAAGTATAAATGGCAAGGCGGAGGGAAGGGATGTGGTTATGATTTCTCTGCCAACTTTTCTAATTTTGCATAAAAAGCTTTTATTTTTGCTTGATTATGTACACATTTGTAAACATTCATCAGAGTACATGTGGTTTTTTTAACCTATAATCAAGTTTTCCCAAGTAACTATTTAAAATTGGAAATGGTAAAATGTATTCTATGAGTGTTAAACATTTTCTTTTAAATTTGAGCCTCTAGATTGGTTTTTCTAATTCATTTGGTTTTTGAAACTACTACAATGAGAAAAGTTTCTTAGTGTCGGAACTACTGTCAGTGGCAATAATGCCAGTTATAGTTTAATTCTCTTTGGAATCCAGTCTGCAAACTATTTTCCCCTGTAAATATTCAAAGGATTCTTAATAATTAAGATATTTAATATTTTAATGTGTTTGTGCCACTTTCAGGAGGGGGAGATAGTGAGCATCTGCCTTTCTCTCTTTCACTGAGTCCTCTATTGGACTTTAGATTTTCAGCAAGCAATTGTGTGTATCACCTTATAAATGTGATCAGATTCTTTTTTCTGCAAAGTCTACCTTTGGATGTAGTTGTTTGAGAACTTAGATGGTTTCTGATAGCTAACTAAAAATTGTTCAGGATGCTCACTTTCTAAAAATCTGCCCCTTCCTAGTTTAGAAGAAGAATGTGAATCTTCTCTTTGCACATCTGCATTAAGAGCCAGGAATCTAGAATTGTCCCAGGACATGAGAAAGATGACGGCTGTGTTTGAGAAGCTGCAGACATATATTGCTCTTCTTGCCCTGCCAAGTAAGTGTGTCTGCTGTGGGTGGTTCCAGGTGGAGGCTTGAGAATAGGAGTTGGAAGAGAGAGGAGCAGAAGGGCCAAAATCAGGAAAAAGGGAAAATTCAAATTCTCTTGGACCAAACACTTTATATTTCTCTCTGCCTCTCTTTTCTCCTTTATGAAGTAGAGTTACATGTTGAGATTACTAAGAATGTAAAATATTAGGCTTTAAACATGCCTTAAATATTAATTGCCTTTCTATCCTTCCTCTTTTGTACATAGATAAGGGCAAGTCCTAGGAGTTTGTAGCAGCTTTCCAATAAGCAGCATAGGGAGATTTGGTAGTAACCACACCATTCGTCTTTGGGCTCCACTTGACAAAAGTATTTTCAAGTGATTTCAGTGATGTTTCTAAGAATGCTGTGATTTTCCTGGGCTAGGAATGTAGCTCAGTGGTAGAGCTTTTGCCTAGCATGTGTGAGGCCCTGAGTTTGATCCTCAGCACCACACATACAGCTACTGTGTACCTATACTAGGATTTTTTTTTTAAAGGAGCTTTCTTCTGACATAATTTACACACTTTACAATTGACTCATTTAAAGTGTGTAAATCAGTAGTGTTTTAGTATACTCATTGGCATGTACAGCATTAGTATGGTCAATTTTAGACCATTTTCCTTACCTCTAGAAGAAGTGTGTATTCTTCAGCATCACCCTCCTGTTCTCTTTCTCCTCTTTCCTAGCCCTCGGCACCTTCTAATAAACTTTCTGTTCATAGAATTGCATATTCTAGACATTTCATACAAATGGAATCATAATATGTGGTCTTTATTGTAGCATAATGTTTGAGAGTTCAGATTTCTCCACATCCTCACTAACACTTATAATCTGACTTTTTGATTCTTGCCATCCTAATGGGTATGAGGTGGTATCTCTTGTAGTTTTGATTTGCATTTCCTTGTAGTTGAATAATGTCAAATGTCTTTCATGTCCTTATGGGCCACATTATTTGTATATTTTCTGTGGTGAAATGTCTGTTTGCACTCTTATTTTTTCTTTTCTTTTTTTTTTTTTTTTTTGAAACAGGGTCTTGCTGTGAAGTGTAGACTGGCCTTGAATTCACAGTATAGCCAAGGCCTTGCTCAAATTTATGATCCTTCTGCTTCAGCATCTCGAGTGCTGGGGTTACAGGTGTGTGCTAACACACCCAGCTCCCTTTCTCCGTTTTTTTGAGGGGGTGGGCACTGAGGATCAAACTCAGGGCCTTGCGCTTGCTATGCAGTGCTCTACCACTGAGCTAAATCCCCAACCCCACTCTGTTTTTGAATTGAGTTATTGGTCTTTTTATTATTGTGTTATAAAAGTTCTTTATTCTAGGTATATGTCCCTTATTGGGTATATTATTTCCTACATTTTCTTCCATTTTGTGTGTTGCCTTTTCACTTTACTGATAGTATCTTTTGAAGCACAAAAGTTTTTAATTTTGGTGAAGTCAAGTTTTTTCTTTTGTTGCTCACGCTTTTGGTGTTACATCTAAGAGTTCATCATCAAATTTGAGGGTATGAAATCTTCTAAGAGTTTATAGTTTTAGTTCTTACATTTAATTTTTGATCCATTTTGAGTTAATTTTTATATGTAGCGCAAGGTAAGGGTCCAGTTTCATCCTTTCCATGCGGACATTGAGTTGTCCTAGCTCTCTTTATTGAAAAGACGATTCTTTCTTGTTAAACGGTCTTGGCATCCTTGTTGAGAGACAGTTGACTGTAGATGGATGAACAAATTTGTTTCTGGGTTCTCAGTTCTGTTTCTGACCCCTGTCCTCCATGTCTCTCCATCTCACTTTCTCTGTCTTTGTGCTATGGTAGTAACATTACTATTTTGATGGCTGTTGCTTTGTAGTAAGTTTTGAGATCAGGAAGCGTGAGTCCTCCTGCTTTGTTCTTTTTCAGGATTGTTTTGGTTGTTCAGGATCCCTTGTAATCCCATGTGAATTTTAGAATCAGCTTGTCAGTTTCTACAGTGAAGTTGCTAGGATTCTGATAGGAATTACATGAAGTCTGCAGATCAGTTTGGGGAGTGAGTTGCATTGTGTCTCCCACGAGACATGTGAAGTTATAACCCCTGATATCTGTGTGTCTGGCTGTCTGGCCTTATTTGGAAATGGGGTCTCTGCACATATAATCAAGTTAGGATGGGATGATCCTGGATTAGGAAAAGCCTGAAATACAATGACTGGCATTGTTATAAGCAGAGAGAGATTTGGAGACAGATAGACACAAGGCCATATAAAGGAAGAGGAGGGATCAGAGTTATGCTGCTCCGAGCAAAGAACACCTGGGGCCAGCAGAAGCTGAAAGAGGCAAGAAAGAATTCTCCCCAGGAGCCTTTGGAGGGAGCATGGCCCTAATAACACCTTGATTCTGACTTCTGGCCTCCAGAGAATAAATTGCTGTTGCTTTAAGTCTGTAGTACTTTGTTACCTCAGCCCTTGAAAGCATACAGCGAGTATCACGGAAATCTTAACACTGTTAAGTCCTCTGGTCTGTGAACATGGTGTGCGTTTCCCTTTATGTATCTCTTTTTAATTTCTTTGAAAGCTGTCTTCTTGTTTCCAGAGCATACCTCTTATACCCTAATGCTGTCTCAGGGTAGAGCCTTGGGCCGTGCACAGTCGCCTGGGATAACGTGGTTTTGGCGGGCCTTTCTACCATCTTATCACATGTTGGTTTAGGCCCTACTTGCTGCAGGCTGCTGCCTGTCATGTTTTCAGAATTCCTTGGGGCACAAATTGATAACAGATGACCCAGTTATATTTGACTCCTTTGTAGGGTTAGTTGTAGGCCTGGCATGCAAGCAGCAGGTAAAATCATTGAGGTCAGGGTTTGAGATTTATTCTGATCTGGCTGCCTCTTTCTGTGATTCTCTGTGGGAAGCAAGCCTGTAGTTCAGCTTGCATTTCTGCCTTTGCCCCTGTAGTTTCCTGACAGACTCCATTGTTTTGAGAGCCTTTGACTTGAACTTCTCTGTATACTGCTGCAAGTGAAGCCAGTTCCTTTGGAGCAGTGATTTAGAGCTCTTGTTTTAAGCCTGCTTCTCTCCAGGGCTGTCTTTGAGCGATGGTTCTGGTGTGGGGACAGGTGCTGTACTACTTTCTGGGGGATACCCTGTGTTAGGAGCTGGGTCCCTCGAGGAAGGGCTAGAACAGTACCTCCAGGTCTCCGTGGCCTGCTTCTTTCATTGTGGACCTCGTGTCACTCAGCTGGGCGAGGGTGATCAGGGCCTGGCATCCTCAGCAGTGCCTCCTTAAGGTAGAGCCTCCCCCTCAGGAGTGTATGTGGGGGTGTCTTGGCTTCACCTGCCTAGAATTTAGCCTTAGCAGCAGGTAGCTGCAGGCAAGATGAGAGATCCAGCTCTTGGGCTGGCAGTTAGGAGAGAGGCTGTCCTGTGTGCTTGTCCTGTCTGCTGGGCATGGGGTTTCCAATCTCCCCAAGCTGGGAGGGGAGGGAGACAGTGTCTTGGTTCATGTACCATTGTCGTTCTTGCTGAGTTGTTACAGATTTTCCTGAGTAAATGTTTCTCTCTTCATTGCATATTCTTAGAACTATTTCTGGAAACTTTAAGTGATTTTTTATTTTTTGTAATTGTCACCAGTTTTATTGGGGAGCAAATCCATGGGGCTCCTCATGCTGTTGTTATGCCAGAGGTAGAACTCCTTGATACTTGAAGAATTGTATTTTAGTACTGTTCAGCAAAAAATTAGTATGTAAGGAATGAAAAAACTAAGCAAGATGAAAATTCACACAGGCATTCATTTCAAAAAGAATCTAGCAAATCAGTTTTGATTCTTAGCCATAAAAATGTGTGTGGACATAGGGATGCAAATCAGTTCAATGTGCCTCAGTTTATTATCATTATATGTGAATGTGTCTGTAGTGGTTTTTCAGAACAGTTATTTCCAAAATATTACAATCAGTCTTCATTCTCTGTGTATCCCAAAGCAGAAAGAGGTGGGGCAGGAAAATGCTTAGGTTTGTGATTTTGGTTTCCTAGGTACACAGCCAGATGGACTCCTGCGGACGAACTACAGTTCCGTTTTAACAAATGTTGGTGCTGCTC